>JAKWJA010002411.1:0-92748 GCA_027704765.1 Solanum habrochaites | reverse complement strand
CATGTTGTTATGCTACATGTTGAGTATGTAGTTGATTTACATATTATTGATATATACTGTTCCCTATTTTGAGGTTGGCCGCGATTGATATCTACCAGTACGTGTGGTTGTACTGACCCCCCCTACTTATTCTGTTTCCTCTTTGTACTTTGTGAGTAATGCAGCAAACGTTTCTGTCAACTCAACTCAAAGGAGAAGATCTAGCCAGTCTTTCACTTCATCGGGGAAAATGCAGGGTGAGCTAATGCGTCTAGCTGTGGGACTGGGCTTCTTATTCACAGTCTTGATTCCTTGAACTTCGGCATGGATAGCTTTTTTAGTTATTTTGGTATTCGAGACATTCTAGTTAAGTAATTGAGATAGGATGTTCTTGTGATGATGGACTTCCAGATTTTGGGGATAATAATAATAGTATTGAATTGTTTTATTTAATGAGTTAAGTCTTCACGCAATTCATTTCTGTGATTATATCTTGAAATGTTAGGTTTAGAATGGGTTGTTCGCCTCACATAGGAGGGTAAAAAAAATGTGGGTGCCAGTCACGTCCATGATTTGTGGTCAGACAAAACTTGGTATCTAGGAGATTAGGTTCGTGGGTCTCACACACAAGAAACAGGGTCTCTGTAGAGTCTTCAGGAACGGGTTAGGGGGACGCCTTTACTTTCCTGAGAGGCTATAAGACTTTAGGAAATTTCACTCGTTTTCATACTTCTTTCGTGTACTATCTACGGATCCAATGGTATGCTGGCGATACGGGAATTGGATCTGCACCATCTTCACTCTATTTGCAGATGGTTAAGAACTAGGCAACGACCGCACAGCAACCAACAACGGAAAGACAAGAAACGGACTGAGACCAGCCACTGGGGCGTAGCTCGAGGAAGAGCACCGGCAAAGAGGCCGTGGGAGAGGTCGAGGGAGGACGTCCCTCTAGAGGAAGAGGACAAGAACCTAGCCCATCTGATACTAGGGCGGTTGCTCCCCACCGACCGAGGAGGTGAATAGAAAGAGAGGGGGAGGAACGGTGAGAATGAACACAGGCAGAATGAGGAAATGCCCACCCCAAACTACCCCAGAGATGATCACCAGTATGGCTATCTTAGTGGGTTTATCCGATCAGTCAGGCACTCTCCAGTTGCGTGTTATGCACCAACACCTCGGTTCGAGGTACGGAATGCGGTACTATGCGCTCCCCGCATGGATGCATCATTGGAATAGCAACATTGTCCACGTAGACTACTGGGCCTATTATGACAAATGATCAGCTATGAACTTGTTCTGAGTCGTCTTGAAAGTTGAAAACCTCAGTCTTGTAAGGCGCAGAATCAGAGGATTGCCTACGTTTCTGGTTTATTATTGTCATTGCGCTACTACAAAGATGGGATTATAGTAGAACGGTTTGGCGTGTTGGTCGTGAGCATCAGTTTCAAGGAAGCCAACAACGTGGTCGGTGGCGGCACATGTCGAGATGTAACCAAACAGAGGCACCACTATGACTTGGAATCATTGCTTACCCTGTTTAGGAGAAGTCTATACCAAGGACTTGAGAGATAGAAAAAGGGACGAGTCTTGAGTCTAGAGCAAGGGGCGGATGACAGTAAAGCGTATGAGATAAAAATTTCGCGCACTTATCGCACGACAGGCCACCGAGCTAATAGATACCCATGTTGTTATACACGATACCACAAGCACGCGGATTCGCCGTTTTGTGAGGGGTTGAGGTTCAGAGTTGCGGATTTGATTCAGCCTTACAGGTAGCGGGCGACGCCAACATCCTTCCAGAAGAGGTGGTAGTAGACTTTGTGATAGAGGTGGAAGGAGTGAAGCCAGACGACTTCACCCAGAGACATCGACATCGAAAAGGTTTCGACCGCGATGCGAGCGGGAGGCGAGTTATGCTGCGTTCCTCGACTCTTTAGAGGACAGAGCTCCGGATGGTACTCAGCGACCAAATTCAGTCTGTCACTAAGACTGTAAGTTGGGGGGTCCACCTCAGAACGGTCAACATATCCCGAGAGAGACCTATGCATGAACCCCAGGAGAGGTTATGGATGTGGGGAGGTTGGACACGATCAAGAGGTATTGTCCAACCAGAGGTACAGAAACCCACGTAGCTAGAGGAGAGAGGGTCATGGTAGAGGCCGCTTTCTGGAGGACGTGGGGTCGAGGTAATGGTGGGTCACACAACGGCAGATGGTGATGGGCAAAATGGAGGCCACTATCGAACAGGTAGGGGGCAATGGACAGACAAACGATACGGGCCCATTGGTACGCTTTACCTGGAAGATCTGAAGCGGAGCGTCTGATGCTGTTATCACAGGTAATCTTTTTGGTGTGATTGCATGGCTTGTATTATTTGACCTGGCTCCACGTTCTTCATATGTTATTTCATCATGCTAATGGTTCTAAAATGCATTGTGAAATACTTGACAGCCGTATTGTGGTTTACACCGGTGGGTGAGTCTGTGGTAGTTGAAAAGGTACATAGGTCTTGTTTGGTGAACTTGTTGGGAGCAACACTTATGTAGATTTGGTTATTTTAGAAATGGGGACTTTGATTGTAATTCTGGGTATGACTTGGGCTTTCATCCAATTTGCGATCTTGGATGTTGATGCTAAAAAACTTGTGAATTGGCCAAGCCTGGACAGATCGTTAGAGTGGGAAGGGGACTACACTTCCAATCACGGTGCGTTATCTCATGTCTTCGTCTAGAAAATGGTTGTAAAGGTGGTGTCGTTAGCTTTCTTGGCCCATCTCAAGGATCGACACTAACCAAGTACCTCAGATTAGAGTCAGGTTTCAGCGTAGTCGCGAGTTTTTGGAGTTGTTCCCCTGCAGATCTTCCTGGTATGCCACCAGATAGGGATATGATCTTCGTATCGATCTTCAGAACCGGGACACGCCCCAATTCTATTACCCCCGTATAGGAATGGCTACCCGCGGAGTTAAGAGAGTTAAAGGCGTCCACTCAAAGAGTTGTTGAGAAAGGGCTTCATTAGACCAAGTGCATCTACCTTGGGGTGCCGGTTTTTTTTTGTGAAGAAGAGGATAGGAGTATCGGATTTGTGCATAGACTACCGACAGTTAACAACGGTAAACTATTAACGAAAAAGACAAAAAAATATCCTTCTCCCTGGCATTGAGACGTGTTCGATCATTACAAGGTGATTGTGGTCTTCCTAAGATTGACTTGAAGATCCGGTTATCAATCTCATGAAAATAACGGGGCAACAGGATGTGCCAAAGACTGGCTTTTAGAACCAGGTATGGGCAGCACGAATTTGTAGTGATGTCTTTTGGTCTTAACGAAGCCCTGGCTTGCGTCATGAGTTTGATGAATGGGATTTTAAGCCATATTTAGATCTCTTTGTGATCGTGTTTATATGGATTGTATACTGATATAAACCAAGAGTAAGACAGGAACATGAGGAGCATTTGGGGTTGTGTGTTGCGAAAAGGTGAGGGAGAAAAAAGCTTTTACGCCAAGTTTCTAAGTGTGAGTTTGGCCTAGATGCAGTGTCCTTATTGGGGCACGTGGTTTCTTAAGGATGGAGTGATGGGATCCTTCTAAGATCGAAGTAGTGAAGAATGGGTAAAAGACACTAACTAAGGGTCAGAAATAAGGAGTTTTGTTGGGTAGTAGTAGACTACTACCGCCGCTTTGTCAAGGATTTCTTCTATAGCTTCCCAATTGACGAACTTGACTAAGCAGGAATGTTCCATTGTATGGTACTAAGATGAATGTGAGGAAGAAGCTTTCAGAAGCTTTAAGACTTTGTTGACGTACCGCACCTATCCTCACCTTTGTCGGTAGAGGTTAAGAAACTTCATTGTTATGTGATTGCATACCATTCGGGTTTGGGTGACCAGTGCTAATGCAAAGAAGAAGAACGGTGATTGCTTATGCCTCACAAGAAAAATTAAAAGTGCATATGAAACGTAACTAGTCCAACTAATGACTTGAATTGCCGCGGTGAGTTTTGCAATTGAAGCAATGGAGACACTATTATATGGGTTAAGTGTGAGGTCTACACGATCAATCGTTAGCCTTCAGTATGATTTACTCAGAAAGATTTTTGAAAAGGCATTGAGGCAAAGGAGATGGATGGAACTACTGAAGGACCTACGACCTCAATATTTATGTATCATCAGGGGAAGGCGAATGTGTTGTGGCAGATGCCGTGAATAGAAAGGCGGGAGCATTGGAAGGTCTAGGTACATGTGCAAGCCTTCTAGGACGACCATTGGCTAGAGAGGTTGCAGGATCTTGGGCTAACGACTTGATGAGGTGGAAAAATAAATGAGAAGGAGATAAATTGTTGGCTAGGGTGGACGTCAAGATCTCTTTCTTTGACAAAAGATTAAGGGAAAACAGTTTGATGATGAAGAGAAATAAGGCGAATCCGAGAAAAGGTCGTTTGCGAGGAGAGGCTAAAGAAGCAACAATCGACGAGGAAAAGTGTGTGGTGAGGATTAGGGAAGGGATTATGTGTACCCGCATTGATGATTGATCAACACTATTGTGTAGAAGCTCATAGTTTTCAGAGGTATTGCTATACATCCGGGTGCAACCAAGATGTGATGTTGACTTATAAAACAAACTTTTGGTGGAGTAATAATGAAGCGCAATATTGGGACTTTATGTGCCAAGTGTCCAAACTGTCAACAAGTGTGAAATACGAACACCCAAAGGCCCGGGAGGACACTCAAAGGATGCCACATTTCTGAATGGAAGTGGGGAGAGAACTTGCAATGGACTTTGTGGTTGGGCTTCGTTTCGAAGGACACCATGGGGAAGTTTGATTCACTTTGGGTAATGTGGGAAGATTGACTACGTCTGCTCATTTCATTCCGGTCAAGGTGACTCACAATGTAGAGAAGTTATCAAAAATCTACATATCCTAGAAATCGGTCGATTACATGGGGTCCACTATCCATTATATCAGATAGAGGTACGCAGTTATTCTAAGTTTTGGAAAACATGACAGCAGAGAATTGGGTAATAGGTGGACCTTAGTACCGCGTTCCATCCTCAAGACCGATGGTCAGACTGAGCGAAAACGATTTCAAAGTGTTGGAGGGATATGCTTCGCGCTATGCGGTTGATAGAGTTTGTGGGCCATGGGAAGCTCTTACCTTGTGAGAGGTTTTCGTACAAATAATAGCTATCAACTCAGTATGATATGGTCCCATTTGAAGCATGTTGGGAGGGGAGGTGTGTAGATCTTCACATGGTTGGTTTGATGCATTCGAGGTTAGACCTTGTGGGTACCGATCTTTGAGGAGGGATTGTCGTTAGAAAAAGGTGAAGGGCATACAGAAAAGTTTCTAGCGGGAAGAAGTAGAACAAAGGAGTATGCAGGACCGGAAGGTTGGACTGGAGTTCATGGGAAGGTGAACAAGTCTTGTGAAGGTTTCACCTATGAGAAAGGGGTGATGCGGTTTGCAAAAGAACGGTAAGCGGAAGAGTCCAAGGGATATTGGCCATGTTAAGGTACGAAAGCGAATAGGGAAGTGGGCTTATGGAATTAGCTTGCCCAGGGGCTGTCGGAGTGCATCCGGTATTTCATGTGTCCATGTTTGAAAAGTATTCATGGAGATGGAAACTACATCATCCGTGGACTCAGTGTTGTTGGATTGAGAATTGGACTTATGAAGAGGAACCAGTTCTATATAGATAGAGAAGTTCGCAAGTTGAGATCGAGAGGATGATTGCATCCATCAAGTTCAATGGAGAATCCGACGGTTGTGAAGAGGCTACTTGGGAGAAGGAGGTGGATAGATTACAAGAAAATACCCACATATGTTACAGATTCAGGTAAGCGTACTCCTTTTCGCATTGTTTGTTCTTCTTTGATCGTTCGGGGACGAACGGATGGGTAAATTGGTATTCATGTAACAGACCGTTTAGTCGTTTTGAGCAAACAGATTTAATGTTTATGGGCAAAAAAAAAAAAAAAAAAAAAAAAAACTTGGCTGGACGACGGACATTGTTAACGACGGACCAGTCCATAGTCACGACGGCCCGTCAGAGGGTTGTGTCGCCATGACACTAGAATTTTAAATTGGGTATGAAATCGACTCGCTGTAAATTGGACGGACCTGCAGACAGTGCCGTACACATCCACGACGAACGCTCGTGAGTGTTCGTTGCAAAACACTTCAACTTTGAGAATTTGGTTACAAGAAACGAGTTCTGACCGTCATGACGGAGGAAAGAACAGGAAGGGACCGTCACACTGGCTGGGACAGGGCGCGTCACAGGCTAGTGGGTTCGAGGGGAGCTGCGACGACCTGTGTGACGGACCGTAGAAGGGCACGACGGCCCGTCACAGGTTGCGCAGTCCCAGGCAAAATAGGATTCTCTACCGTTTTAGGGGTCGTTTGGACTATTCTTTCCTTAATTATAAAGATTGAGGGTTAATATTATAGGTCTAATTACTTGGGGGTTAAAGAGAGGTAACCTTAAGTTATTAGTGGGTTATTTTGCCATCTTTTATTCTTAATAATATATAATTAGGGTTAAAGAAAAGAGGGTTGAATAAAGAAAAATAGAAAGACAGCAGAAAGAGAGGAGAAAAGAACGAGTAGGAGAGAGAGGAAACGAAGAAAGATAGCTTGTTGATTCCAATTCTTCGGTGGATCGGTAGGTTATGGTTTATGGTTACGATATTGTAGTGAACTCTTAATAGTGAATATGATGGTTGATAATGTTGTTAAACCTCTGCTATGTGCTTAAGGGTATGCTTGCATGATTATGATTACAAAATTGTGATGAAATTAACAAAGCATGATTGAAGTTATTGAATCCCAAATATTGAAAGACCCTAATTCACTTGATATATTATATAATGATAATGATGATGACCTTAGTATGAAAGAAGGCTTGATAAATTATATAATGATAATGATGATGCCTTAGTGTAAAAGAAGGCTTGATGAATTAGGGGATCGGGTGCCACGTTCCAGGTTACCAGGGTAGAATGAATATGAGGATCGGAGGTGTCACGTATTCCGAACACCAGGATAAGAATATGGATGGGTGCCACGTTCCGGTACCAGGATAGAATGAATATGAGGATCGGAGTGTCACAGTTACGACACCAGGTTAGAATATGGATCGGGTGCCACGTTGACGGTACCAGGATTAGAATGAGGATCGGAGTGCCATTTCCGGCACCAGGATAGAAATAGAGGATCGGTAGTCGCGTACCGACACACAAGAGGAAGAAAGATAATGAATTCTGAAGATAATGAATATTAACTCTCTTAATAACTTTCCCCTAAGTATGGTAATTGGCTTTGAGTCCTCATGTGTGAACTCGGTTGTAGTATTGATGAATTCATTTTTTTATGCACATGTTGAGTATTGTAGTTGATTTACATTATTATGATATATCTGTTCCCATTTTGAGTTGGCGATGATATCTACTCAGTAGTTGGTCTTTTACCCTTACCCCCTTCCCTTATGTTTTTCCTTTTGTATTTGTAATGCAGCAAACGTTTTGCTCCTTCAACTCAACAGCAGATCTAGCCAAGTCTTCACTTCAGGAAATTCAGGGTTTATCTTCTCTTCTTCTCTTTCTGTTTACTTTTTTCTTCTATCTTTTCCTTGAACTTCCGGCAGGACTAGCTTTTTAGTTATTTTTTTCTTAGACATTCCTAGTTAAGTAATTTGGGATGGAGTTTTGTGATGATGACTTCCAGATTTTGGGGAATTAATAATATAGATTGAATGTTTTTATTAGAATGAGTTTAAGTCTTCCGCATTTTATTTTCTGTTGATATATTGAAATGTTAAGGTTAGATGGGTTGGTTCGCTCACATAGGAGGGTAAATGTGGGTGCCAGTCACGTCCATGATTTGGGTCGTGACATTGAACTAAGATTATATGCTTAAGGGATGTTCACTAGCTTAATAATGGTAAAATGTTTTTAAATCAGGCAGGTGAGTTGGAATAAAGAACGCCCCCTTCCTCCTCTAATTCTTTTTTTTATTGGCTTTACGTTGTGGTTTGGGGGGTTAAATGATAGGGTATGACCTAAGATCTAGAAGAGTTGGTTGGGTGCTTTAAATCTCTGAGTATGACGATAACCTAGGATAACAAGGGGCTAAGTGAGGACCTCCACGAGCCAAAGGGATAGGAGGGAGAGAGTAGGGTCAACGTAAGGATAAGAAGGGAAGGAAAAGTCGCTTGCAAATAAAACCCCTGTCGACGCCTTAGGATCAAAAAACCTTCAAAAAATGGGTCTCTAACAAAAGGTGCCGGACACCCATCAAAGGGGGGATGTCATAGTTGCAGTCATTTGTTGCACTCCTGTTCTTTTTCCCTTGTTTCCTGTTTTTTCCCTTGATTCGCCCATCTTTTGTGTCGTTCCCTTTTTTTTTGCTATTTTAGGGTTAGTTTCTTTTGAACTCTGGAGACACTAATAACCCTAACAAAATAAAGACCCTTCATTCTCTAAAAACCTCCATGAATGCTCAAGGTCAAGATGGAGCTAGGATGGTGGATTTTGGATGAATTCTTCTTCAATTATCTTTGGATTTATTTTAATAAGGTATTATAGTTCTTTATCTAAGGTTATCTAGTACCTTAGATCCAATTTTAAAGTGATTTCGATAAGTTTATGAAAAAGTCAAGTTTTCACTCTAAGTTGTGGGTTCTTGCATGAAACGTTTACAAACAATGAGATATGATGTTATTGATGTATAATTTATGTTTTCCAATGAAAATATCCATGAACCCTTGATCTTCTCAAATCTCTAAATTTGTCTATAAAGTGGGTTAATTGCTTATGATCTAGTGATGATAGAATTTCGTTTAGATTATGTTGTAATGTTAATTTCTAGGATGAATTATGTTATTATTGTGAATTGTTGGATATGTTAAGGATGGGGATCTTGGCTATTGGAAAAAGGTAAGTTCACATAATTCCCTTAGTTAATGTAGAATTGATATACAATTGCTCTTGATTGGTATGGTGCACTTATGGTGGCGGTGCGTGTGTGTTGAAGATATGATGATCATGGACTTGTTGGCATTATTATTTAAATTATTGTAGATCATTTTAGGGCTTATATGAAGGTATCATGTGAAGATGTTTATGGGAATTAATGTGATCATGTAGATGATGTTTTGGCTCATATGAATATGCAAAGTGAAATTATCATGTGACACGTGTTTGATCTTGTATAATGTGAAGTTATGAAGTAAAGTAATCTTTTAGTGGATATACGATCTTGTATAAGTTTCAATGTTATATTCTTCTCTAATTGATGGTATATGATGATAGATGACTAAGAATAGTCTTACATGATAATGTTGTATCTTGTGTGGTAGACTTAGTGTCCCTGCTTGGTATTTGAATAATATTGTATACGTGATATGATGAAGATTATGTATTGATTTTGTAGACCTAAGTCCCTCTTCTTGATACATGAATGTTATGTGAATATGTTATCTCTTGGCTTGGTAGGCTTAGGCACCCTTGTCATGTGTGTGAATTTATGATGAATGAATTTCTAGGATTGGTAGACTTAAGATGGTGCCCCTATATGACTAATATGGAACCTTGAATATGAAAATAAGGTCAAGTACGAGTACCCTTGAATATTAAGAAAAGGTTAATATTGAAGCCTTGAAGTGCAAGATCGTATGGTACCTTCTTGAAAGGAATGATGGACTTAGGGATAAGTTGGCTGGAACGACATGAAACCATCTCTAAGAAAGTCATAAGAGCTATACATGAAAAAGAATTATGAGTTGGTAAGACTTATAAATGGTACCTTCTCTAATACACATAGCTAATGATTACTCTTTGAGAATAAAGGCAAAGCACTGAGTGTATATGCTTGTCGTAGTAGCTAATTTGAGTATGAGACTAGAGAAAAAGAAGCCCTTGATATCCTAGAACCATATGCCAACATGGTATGATTCCTAGTTCTACCTTTGTCAAGTAGAACACCTTCCATAGTGTGGGGTCTTATGACATATGATTCCATACCAAGATAGTATGGTCTATGTCGGTTAATGATTATTCTCATCATATCGGATGTACACTCTCGTTAATGGATAGTATCTACAACATGTGGGTAGTGGAATGGTATACTATCTATATATTGCATGAGTAGGCTTTGAAGATGCTAGGTGAGTCCCTAGGTCTCTTTAAATATCGTTATGTCAAGTTCTCTAAATGTATGATTATCTCTCAAATTGATTTTAATGAATAAGGTTCTCTTAAATGAAAGTAGGTTCTTTTAATGAAGTATGTTGAATATAAAGGTTCTTATCTATGGTAGCTGTGAGGATTGCTTAGGTAGGATTGAAGAGGGTGTATGTGTGGTCTCTTCATGTGTTAATTAGATGAGTCTTAGAGTAACCTTGGGTAGAGAGTCTAAATGATGTAAAGGCTTAACTTATTGAATATGCACTAAGTGATATGTGAATAAAAGGAATATCCTTACTTTATGTAGTCTTAAGGATTACTTAGGTGTGCTTGTGAAGGGGTATATGGGCGGTATCTTCTTATCCTACTTAAGTGAGTTTATGATAACATGTATAGGGGGTACAAAGCTTTTATGGATGTTATTATGTGATTATGGTTTATAACTTGTTGAAAAATGAGTTATGTCTGAGTGATGTTGACGTGAATAGTTCTTAAACTATATTATGAAGGTTTTTATCAAAATGTCATGAAGCATTGTTTCTATGCACTTAATGCCTTTTTTCATGTTTTTTGAATGATTCCATACTTAGTGCATTCAAGAGCACCCCCTTCTTTCCGTGAAGTGTTAGGGACTCAGAAAGTTTGATAAGCCAGAATGATGGATAAGTTTCTAAGATGAAGATGAGTTTTGGTCGTCATCATAGATTGAGGAGAAGACCTATATGGCCTTTTATGTAGCTGTAGGATTTATTTCCAGTCTTTGCAGGGGTAGTCCCAAGTTGATTTAAAAGTATAGAGGGTTAGTTAGACATTGCCACTGTATAATGTTGGTAATGGAATTATTCGTGGATTAGTTAATGAAACCTTCTTAGTGTGTGAAGTAAGAAAGTTTAAATTCTTACTTATTTTGGGAATATATTGTGCAATGAATCATAAAAGAGGCTTATATGATACATCTCAGAGTCTCATGCACTGGTAACTTTCAAGGGGTACCTTTGGGTCATTATGATGACTCCTACTAATTAATAACCTAGCCTTAGATTCCATCGCTTGATGTTCGCCTGGTCATTTGGAAAGTTACCCCTATGAGTTGGTTTTGGACATTGATATCTGTGGAAATTAAAGTCATCACCCTCTGACCAGTCCAATACCTTCCCATTGCAGAGATCTTGCAGTACACAAATATCATGAGAAAAAGTGTCACTTCCGTGGAGCATCCCCTTGAAGTAAAAATGACGTATTTACCTCTCAGAGGTCTCTTAAAGGCCACCATAGTATTTACGATCACATTGTCATAGATAAAATTAGCGAGAAATGTTAAAAATCTTAGCACTTCATCTGCTAGAAGATACTTCATAGATAATATATACTTAAGATATAAGAGATAGATATATATATATATATATATATATGGAGATATAGATAATATCATCATACATCAGGTAAGGGACCTAGTTCTTTTTGCATCCTAGACTCGACATCATTAAGAGTATCTTAGGCCACAGTTCTTATAACATTAAAAACATAAGTACTATATATTACACTTACATTTAAGACATGACTTGGGAATCCTTGGACTTAAAGATTCCGTTCCTTGAGCTTTGGAATCATCCATCAAGCTCTTGACCATTAAATATATCCATCCTTTCAATCATCCATAAACTAAAATTTGTGTAAAAAGTAGAGAAGAATGTAGTTAGTACAAGAATGCACTAAGAAATGACAACCCATGCATTTCAAAGGGACATGTTCTTGAATCATCTTGCATGCCTTTTTGTAGAAAAATTTTCATAAAAACCTTGATAAAATAGCATTCACTCCTTCAATTACTTCATAGAGACATATTCTATTCATTATAACATAAGAAATCATTTTGAATGCATTTGAGGCACAATTGATTGTCACATGACAGTAACTATTTTCCCTGTAAATTGAGCATCTTCATCTTTGTTTTTTTTTTTTTACAATGGAGTTCTACTTTTTAACTCATTAACCTCCAAAGTAAACCTTTGTGTATTGTGTTGTACATCCATCACCTTAAGATCCCAGAGGAAAACCATACCTACAACTTACATAAGAAAACACATACCATCATAGAAGTATAATACATCAAAGACACATTTAAGCCAATACCATAAGAATATTACAGTAAGCTACATTAACTAACTTCAGTTCACATAAAGCATTATAACACCGTACCCGCAATACCAATCTAAGTCCACTATTGCAATGTACATGTGAAGCCCCATAACCTTACACATACTTAGTAAACCTATAATGAGACCACAAACCTTAACACTCGATTTAATACAACAACAAGACCATATAGACAACTTCATTAATGCCAACAAGACCTTCATCATATAGTCATTAAAACCAACTTATGTAAATGACTATAAGACCACATCATATAGATTTATACCTTGCACGTCTTCATAAAAAGTAGACAAATACTATAAATTCATGCATAAGGAACATATACATAGACACGTGCATTAGAATACCTTTCTAAAACTACCTAAGGAGCTACTTGTGCAATGTATAGGTAGGTTCATTACTTCCACCTATTCTAAGTAACCTCCCTTAGGTTATCATAGTTAGCTTCCTAGTCATTTAATTCCATTGTCGATTTTACTTAGGGAAAATCGGCCTTAACCGTTGTTATAGCGCCTTACACCATGGAAGGTGGTTCTAACTAACAATTGCTAGTAGAACATAACAATGCTACCACACTAAGTTGGAATTCAATGCTAGCTCTATGTGGAAAGACTACTTGGATGGAACTTAAAAAGATATACATGGGAAACCCTTAATTTAATAAGCATGGGAGCCTCATTCTCATACGAAACCGGGTAAACTTTTTCCAGAAGTCAACATTATGTGGAAACTAATAGGGTAATGTTTCCTCCAAGGGAAGTCACACCCTTATTAGGAACCCAATGTGAATCTTCCTCAAAAAGAAGACAACACCTCTCATTTTCAAGTTCACTCGGTGCTAAGCTATGTTCCCTTTATTGAAAAGCCTTTATTACATTTCTTTATAAAACAAAATCTTAGGATATTGACTCCTTATATGTTTATAGAATATTCAAGAACCTATGTTGTTTTAGGGTACACATGAGCACGCCTTTCAAGGAACCTCTATTGACTAGATCTTCATACATGTGTGTGTATACTTGTATGACAAAAATTTTCACCTAACAAGAAATTTCAAATATTCATTAGTGCAATGCATAAAGTCTTAGGTATAACTGAGCAATCTTTGTATTAAACACAGAAGCACACTTATTGCACATTCATATTTCATCATATCATATACTTAACATCATAGCATGTAAGTCATATTCATAATATGTTGATACAGTCCTATTCATGTACTTGGAAGACCAACCTAGGAACTATCCCATCAAGACATACATGTGCAATGCATAGACAAGATTCCATACCCTTGCCTATAATAGCACACCTAACAAGACATCCTAGTGATGATACATGACACAACATCATAGAATAGATATCATAGCACAAGACTCATTTATTCAAGACTTACAACATCTTACAGTTAGCTTTACTCTTTATGCACCTATCTTAGCTTTACATAACATATAACATCATAGGACCTTAGCATATGCAACAAGTACACATAAACTTAACATATCCATTTACATTCTTATGATATTAGCAACACAACCTAGATTATATCTAGAATAGGAACTAGGCATAGGTTTCACATAGGGTGATTCATCACCAACACACATCCATAGTATGATTTTATTCAAGGCCATGTTCACATCACATATATATATTGGCAATAAACTAAACACCGCCACCATAAGTGTACCATACCACACAATGCCATACAAGGCTTCACAAACAATACTATAGAGAAGTAGAAGAGTAGAGCACTTCTTACAATACTTAAACCTTAATCATCATTGATCCATACCAGTATTGTTCATATACAATTCTTTCAAGTACAGGTTGTAGTAGCCCCAAATATAAATGAAAATAAACGAAACTACGTATTCCCTAACAAGATCAAGATTACTAACATTAGGCACTAAACAATTCAATTAAATAGAGAGTAGAGGAAATAGGCAGAATAAGCAAGGTCAAGAAACGCAACACTTCATCCCCTTTATCGTGATCAACAATCATATTTGATCATAATGTACATGTTATGGCATAGATAAGGACATTCATACTCCGAAGGAATATGCTTTATCTAAACCTAAAATTGAGAATCACCATCCATCATTAACAAGGTTCAACCCACAATAAACTATATTAACCTACGGCAGTAGCTACAATTATTAACATTAATGAATCACATTTAATACATTGTAAGGCAGTGTTTAAAGGTGAACCCATCGAGACAGAGGCTAGACTCGTCAAATCTTCATAATTGATCCGCATGGTTAATCATCAACAAAAACATTTCCCAATAATATATAAATTAAATAGTATACTAAGTAATTCACCATAATAGAATCACAAATCCCCAATAACAAAGCCACGATCATCACAATGCCCATGCATAGGCTTAAAACGGAGTTTGGGACGGGACAGGGGGGTGGGGGGGGACATTGGGGTCAACAAGGAAATGGATTGAAATTCATGTTCAACCAATGCATTATCATCAATTATCCTGATTGAACCCTTGAAAATGTTTTTAGCAATGAACCCATTGGCTAGATGGAAAGTAGAGAAAATTCGTCAGGAAAATATCGTTGAAAATACTTGAGAAGAACTCTCTAGATGGAAGATTTAACCTAGAGGTGAGGAATACCTTAATGTATAATAAGACCTCTAACCTAATGAAAAATAAATGGGTATCCAAGATCCAAGATGTTCTTGAGCTTCACCTTCAATGGAGATTTCTAGAGAGAATTGGTCTTTGGAGGGAAAGTCTAATTTGTGTAGAATGGATTGGGAATGGGTTGTTCACATTTTTGATCACTTAAATACACCCAAAAATAATGAAATAAACCAATTAGGTTCAGGTTAGGATGTGGTGTGAATTTCCCATTCACCTCTTGAATAAAACATGCGCAGGCATGCAGTTCCAAGCAGCCATCGACGGACAACATCGACTGGACGACGGGGCATCCTGCTACTCCATCATTAGTGATTGTTGTTCTTTATTTGAGATGCAAGGCTCACCAAGACAAGTATTGAGCTACGCCTCCCATAGAAAAGGCGTCGACTGGGAAATGAGGCGTCAACTTTAATCGTCGATTGACACTGCCAATGTAGTGTCTCGACAGCCTTTGGGTCCTTCTTGAGGGCCTCTAGTGGGGACCTTGGGGAGTCGTACCCGGATGTTTACAATGTGAATATGCACATTATCATGTTGAATACTTTCAATTAAAGTGTCACCCAAAACAATTATACGCACCACGTCCAAACATGCTAGGAACACTCAAGACACACACATGCATGTCTCAAGGGCTAACTTGCAAACGTCTTGGATGTTCTTAAACGTTTGAGCTCCAAACTTCATATCCAAATCTGTGTAAAAATAAGATACAAGAAGCCTCTTAGTGCTGAATTTTCAAATGTGAAATAATAAAAACAATGAAAGTGAGAAGAACAAACAACAATAGAACAGTAGAAGCTGAAGCATATTATCATGAATTATGCTCCTCTTGTTTCTTATTTGAAAAAAAATGTTGGTCAGCAGATCACTTTTCAACCATTCAACCAGGAAGATTCTATCTTGGGGAAGAGGGATAACAAGCAACGGATTCAAGATGAAGTTGATTAAATATTTATATCTTCACTAGTTTCAAATCTATCTTTTCAGTCTTTACTCAATGCTATTTTAGACAAATGGCAAAAGATGCAAAGAGACGTATAACATAAAAATAAATAAAGAATTTAATAACTAATATATCTGTAGTACCAACATTAACAAGAAAATATTCCAGAACAAATAAGTAGAAAACAAGCAACTAGCAATAGAAAATTGGCAGAAATCCAAATAAAGTGTAATTGATATCCATACTTTGTGTTAGGTATTAGAATTTTAATATTAAATATAACTATTAAAATTACGTTATTTTGGAATTATAAGAAGGATCGGTGGTAGGCATTGTGTCTTAACCGACCATTTAATCATGTAGTCATCTTTGTTGGTAACCCAATGTAATTCATTAATTTTGGATTTGATTGACTGAATTATTGTGAGATTAAACATTTCTCCAATTCAACATGGAATGGTAACATCTACATCATCCATATCATTGTTTATCCATCAATTGATTGCATCTTAATCTCCATTATTTTTTGTAACCTAAGTAACATATGTAACTCCTAGGCCATTGATTTTCACTATTTAAAACCCAATTTTTTTCGGTTCATTTTTAGGAGGACTTTCTCAACTTCATAGTGGTGGTATTCAATTTGGTTTGGAACACACAACCACACAAAAGAAAAAATAGAGTTAAGAGTTAGTCTAAAAGGGAGTTTTTATATAGTTGAAGGGATGGTTGGTTTCTTTTTGTGGATCTTTTGGACCTAACTGCTGTCGAGAGTGTTGGTCTACTTTGTGAAAGGACTGTTGTATTCCGGAGGGGACAAGTTCACAGAGGGACTACTACTGACCGGTGAAAAAATTTGCTTTTGACAGTGGACTTGAATTTCCTTAAGATGCGAGCTATCAGCGCCTCAGCCTGAAGAGTTTTATTTTTATTTCATTTTCACTTGTAATCTTGTAATTTTTTTTACGATCTTGTAATTTTTCACTAAATTTTTAAGGAGCTTCAACATGGCTACAAAATGAAAAAACAAAACAGCGGAGTCAAGATGGGAGATCTTAATAAACCATTTCGGTCAATGGCGTAATCATTCAAGAGATGGAAGGGTAAGTACCTTTTGTTCTTAGTCTTCTTCCTGTTTCTTGTGTTTACGAGATAACCAATAAAGAAAAGACATCACCTCTTGACTAATGATGAATTATTTTCAATCTAGAGAAGTGGAAAAGTATGATTGTAATTCATATAATGTCGGTTATTATCTACTTAATTGTCTAGTTGAGAAGTTTTATGATTATTATGATAGAACTTACTATGTTAGCGCAAGAAAATTTGAAAAACATTGTAGAGTAAGTATGATACCGAAAGGAGAGGCTTGCTGTGGGAGCGAAAAAATATACGACTAGCAGATTTTTACCGTTTCGAAATGGTTGACAACAAATCAATGGTAGATCAAGTCAAAACTATCTAAGATCGTCGGAGAGCTTAGGTCCGAAGAAGAGGTTAAAATTGGAATAACCTATTTTTTGGCATAGTGGATAAACTTCAACCTTCTGGAAGGAATATTCAAAAAACTATGGCCACACACAAAAGGAAACTTTCTTGAAACCTTGAAATAAAAATCCGCATGGAAGAATAAGAAAGGAACCAAGATGAACTTTTACAACAGAAGAGAATAATATACATCGATGTTAATTTAATTACTTCGAATCATGTTACTCCTGAAGTTCACACAATATATATATTTTTGTAGCTAAGAAGAAACATTCAAGAAAAAAATGGGATAGAACTCAAAGAAATAATGGTGTGATGACAATTACAAATACCAAAATCACCAAGTTCAAGAAAAAGGGACCATGCTTTGTTTGGGCAAGAGTCGGGTTTATTGACGATTTGCAAAATTCCAAAATTGTGGTCCTAACCATCAGGCAAACGTACCGAAGAACTTTTGTGGCGGTGATTGCTCACGTAAAATATGGTTGCGAATGTTGATGGATGGTGGGCTGATTCCGGTTGCAAACATCATGTCGTTATGACAAGGACTGGATTAAAAAATATAATCATTTTGAGGAGCCCAAAAACCATGAGTTTGGAGATGCCTCCACTACTCAAAGGTTTGAAAATGAGGGAGATTGTGTATGTTATTTTATTCTGGCAGGTATTAACTTTAAAAAGATGTATGTACTTTTACTCTTCAATGAGAAAAAATTTGCTTGTCTAGTTTTCTTCTGATAACAGCAAACTTTAAATAGATTATTGAATTCTGATCAAATTTAATAGTGAAGAAAAGTATTTTGTGGGGAAGGGATATTGCAGGTGATGTTATGATGTTTAAGTTGAATGGTAGATGAATATATAAAACGTCTACTTCTATTTTATTGCTTTCTTGTGACCGATTTTTTGGCGATGCTTATTTGTGTATCTTAATGATCTTTCTTGTTTGAAATCATGAGTATTTAGGATTAATCAAATTGTTAAATAAAATTTTGAAACAGTGGGAGGCTTTAGTAAAGCCAATATCACTCAACGACCTATTTTAAGTGAACGAAAAACTGATTGTTATAATTAGTTATTACTTGATTTTGTGAACCTGGCGGAAACATTCTAACTCGTGGAGGTAGGTAATACAGATTTTATCACTTCCATCAGATGTTTCTTAAAGTTTACATATGTTTACTGATGAAACATAAAAGTGATGTTTTGAAATTTCCAAAACTTATCTCCATGAGGTTTTGGAAAATCAAATTGGAAGAAAAATAAAAAGAATGAGAGTTGATAGAGACCCATGAATATGAGTCAAATGAGTTTAATTCATCTGTTAGCTAATGAGAATAATTCATGCCAACCTTCTCCTAACTCTCTTCACTTAAGGGAGTAGTAGAAAGGAAAAAAATAGAACTTTGGTGAATTGACTAATGTCATGCTTATGGAGCACATGCACCTTTGAAATTTGGGGGTTAAGCTATTTTAACTGTGTTTTCATTGTTGAATAGTGTCGATGCCTCATAAAGTCAAAACTAACACCTTTGAATTGTGAATGGAAATGTTAAAGCCCCAAGTTTTGGACATCTCTAAGAGTTTGAGGTTGTCTAGCCTTTGTGAGACCTAATGGATCTAAGATTGCAAAGTTTTGTAAGAATTACTAGGGTTTTCTTGGTTAGCTTCAAAATAGTAGCAACATATAGGATTTTTTAATCTTGAAGATAATATTGTAATAGAATATGGTGATGCATTTCATGAAAAGAATTTCATTTGATACTAAAAACAGTGGGGGTAAAAGGAATTGAACAAAAATTTTGTCACTCCCTTGTCTTTTACTTCTTCTTTGAAAAATCAAAAAGAAGTTAATGATTTTGCGGGTAAGAATACGTCAATGAGCTAGGGTTAAAAAAAGATATTGTTCAAATTGTTATGTGTTAAGTTTGAAAGTCACCCGCTAACTTTGAATGAAAAAGAAGCTTATCATACATGATTTATTTTTTGGAAAGAGGATGTTGTAATGAGAAATGAAATCTATAATTTAAAATAAAACTTGAAATTGTTATTCACCACCGGGTTATAAAACAATTTGTTGTAAACTGGGTCTTACAAAAAAGAGAGAAACTGGCTGGATCTCTTGATAAATATAAGGCTGGTAGTTGCAAAAAGGTTTTAAACAACTAGAAAGCTCGAAATTTGTTGGATACTTTTCTCCGGTAACAAGAATTACAGACAGGTAGAAAGTTAGTTGCGACGAACTGGAATTCTTGAATCTGTAAAATTCATCAAATGGAAGTTAAAAATTGCTTTTCTAAATGAGCTCTAAATGACATAACTATCTGGATCAAACCCGAGGTTTGTTGAGACGGCCAAGAAAGCACTGTTATGTATAACTTACTAAATCCCCTATATGGCTTGAAACAGAGACAAAACAATGACATCGAAAGTTGGATTCCTGTATGATTGAAAATGGTTTTTTAAAATAAATGAGGTGATAAGTGCATATATCTTAGTCTTGGAATAATTCACATGGATTATTTGTCTCTATGTTGATGATTTGGTGAATTTGCTAACATGATGTTATTGATGAAGCTAAAAATGTTCTTAGAAGCCGTTTGATATGAAAGATCTTCGTGATGAGGCAAAAATTTTTAGTGGAACAAAAATAACAAGCAACAGGTGGGGACTTTTTCTGTGGGACCAGTCACATTATGTGAGTAAAATTTTGAAGAAAATATAACTTTCATGATGAAAGCATGTTGTGCTACTTCTTTTGATTTAAAGTGTTCACTATTTCTGTGTTGAAAGTGAAACTGATGTCATAAATCAAGGAATAGGCTAGTATAATCGAAGTTTGAGCTATGTGATGATTGCACGAGGCCTGATATGCTATATGCAGTAGGATACTTGGCAGGTTTAAGGCAAGCCGTAACGAAAATTGGCATGAGGTGTTACAAGAGTATGAGATATTTAATTGGAACCGAAAAATTGTGGTTTGTTCATAATAAATATCTTGTTGTACTTGAGGCTGTGTGTGATGTAGATCGGAATACTTTATCAGGTGATTCCGTTCTACCACGGTTATGTCTTATTTAAGTGGGAGGCTATTTGTGGAGATCAAAAAGAAAAACTATAATTGCTAACTTACCATGGAGGCTGAACTAATTGATTGTAGCTTCCGCTAGTGCGGAAGCGCAGGTTAAGAGATTATGTTTCAAATTTACTTTTTTGAAAAACCAAGTTCCGATTTTAATTGATTGTTATATAGGCACGCTGTGCAATGGTAGAGTTTCAAAAAAGCCATGAATACCATGGTTAAATCAGCCTATAAGGAGGGGGAGGAAACATAGTAAGGTAAGATCGTTATTGAAAAAAATGTACCTAATGTGCTTTAGGTCCAAAATTTGTGTAATGTGAGATCTCTAATGAAGGCTTAACAGGAAAAAGGTCAGGCGCCACATCGAGGGGGATGGATTGAAGCTACAATACTTGAGTCAATAGAAAAAAGGCAAACTAGGTTACGTAGAGATCCTATAAACCAAGTTCAAAGAGAAAACTAAGCATATTGATGACTGTTGTGAAAAATGCACTATCCTTGTATTCATCTCAGTTATGGTGCATTGTGTCCTATAGTCTTATGAAAAGTTGAGTTGATACACTCGTAATGGATGGATACTGGGCCCGTTATGCGGTTGGAGTGTTAATCTACCAGGAGCTCTCTCGACAGATTTTACCTATGTGATGTATGGAAGAGTCGCTCTCCTATGAGAATGGGGCTTATCTCAAATGCACTCATGGAAATTGGGAGAGATAACACATGGCCATAATGTGCTGGATCGGCCGTTAAAGTATGTAACACCTTGATTATGATGTGTGAGACAGGATATTTTATTCCCTTAAGCGGTTCATAGTTCAAGTCTGGACCACTTACGACTCTGGAGAAAGTACTGTTTATTAGTGGACGTATTGACAGAGCACACCTTCATTATGAATAGTACTCTTCCTTCAGCTGATAATGAGTGGGGGATTGTTAGGTTATTAGTATTTTAATATTAATATTTAACTTATTAAATTGCTTTATTTTGGAGTTATAAGAATGACCATTGGTAGGCGTTTGTCTTAAACTATCAATTTATTCATGCTATTGATCTTTGACTTGGTAGCCATGTAATGCCATTACTTTTGACTTTATTGGCTGAATTCATTGTGAGAAAAACATTCCAATAAACATTGGAATGGATAACTTCTACATCATCCATTAGAATTGGTTATTCATCACTTTATTTCATTATTAATTCCTCCATTATTTTTTGTAACATATGTAAATCCTTCCCTAAGGCCATTTATCTTCACTATATATCACCCCATTATCTTTCTATTCATTGCTAGGAAGACTTTCTCAACTATAAATAGTGGTGGTATTCATTTGGTTTGGAACACACAACACACAAAAGAAAAATATAGAGTGAAAGAGTTAGTTTAAAAGAAAGTTCTTATTTGTTGAAGGGAGGTGTTCTTTTTTGTTGATATTTGGACTTAAGTCTTGTCAAGAGTTGTTGAGTTATACTTTGTGAAGGATGTTCTATCCTGGAGGGGACAAATCAAAGAGGACTACTGCCGGACCGGTGAAAACATTTGTTGTAGTGGGCTTAAATCTCCTTAAAGACAGCGAGATATCCGCGCCTCAACCAAAAGAGATTTTATTTCTTCATTTCATTTTCAGTTTTAATAATGTAATTTTTTATTATCTTTTAAGTTTTTCACTAATACTTTGTATGATGCAACTGAAAAAAGTTTATCACTCACTGCATAAAAAGAACCAGAGAATATTCCTCAAGATTGAATCAACATGTCAATCACATACTCCTTCCAGCCCAATCAGTAGCAGCCAAGTCCTCCTCCTCTCTATTTTACCTGTTCATCTTTTGAATGTATGCTAGGGAAGGCTGACCATAATATCAATGGGATATCTTCTCTCGACCCATCTAACTTTACATCGAGCACGTCTTTCTAATGAACAATGTATTATTAGTCTCTCTCTCTCCAAATGTTTCCTTTCTTCTGTCACTATTAGGACAATTGTCTTCCTCATAAATCATGCACATCACTGGTTGTCACGACCCAAATCGGATCGCTACTGGCACCACCACACTTATCCTCCATGTGATCGAACCAACCAATCTAAACCTTAAACATTTCAAGTAATATAAATAGAAGTAATTCGGAATACTTAACCACTCATTAATAAACTCAATTCAATAACTTCTAAAATTCAACATCGCTTATTATCGCCCAACATCTGGAAGTCCTCACTATACAATAACATCTTGATCAATTAACTAACTAGAGTATTCTAAGACTCTAAAATAACAAAAGCCTAGTCCATGCCGAACTTTCAGGCATCAAGACATTAGCGAAGTCCATCCAAGCTAGAGCGTTAGCTACACCCGAAATCCTGTATGAGACCTGCTAAAGTTGAGGTTGGTTTGAAGACGACTGGTACATTTGCTTCACACTCCACAATATCAAAGAAGAAAACATAAAGTAGGGTCAGTACAAAACACGGTACTAGGTGGTATCATCGCGGCCAACTCCAAATAGAAGCAATTATATCTCGATAACTCATAAAATCAACTAATATTCTTTAACATGTGATAGCAACCGTACTAACTCATTTATAATTCCACCGATCATCATCTATGAGACTCAACAGCCTCCAAAACACCATACTCTTTTTGGGAAACAATGTTCTTAGATTGTATATGTATCATCTTTCAAGATTCTTATCATTATTTCTCTTGTATCTTACATGACACTCTGATCCCTCGTTATGTTATTCCACTTAGTGTCGTTCGTACACTCGGATCCCACAACTATGTGTCGGAATGTGACACTTCTTATCATCCCCTAAATCTACGTGTGCAGTTCGTGACCCTCCCACTAATTTCATTCTATTTAATATCACGCCTTCCTTTATACCAATGCAATCATCATTTAAACAGAGAATTCAGGTTTTTATTCAAGATTTGGTGTTTCAAATATGCTTCATCATGCCTTGCTTATCACAACCATATATATAAGTCACATCATGCATAACACGGCCACCAATTAGCATATAGAAGACGCTCCGCGTCGGACCGCGCACACCTTCCACAGGGGGGGGGGCCGCCCGGGGGCCCGACACGGCGGCCCGCAACCCATGAGTAGCAGAATGGCGCTATTAAAGTTTACTACAATAACAATAAAAACCATAACCTACCCCACCGAATTCGTGATCAAGCAAGCAATTTCTCAATCTTGTTGTCTCTCTCTTCGTTTCTTCTCCCCCCCCCCCCCCCCCCCCCCCTGTCACCCCCCCCCCCCCCCCCCCCCCCCCCCCCCCCGCCCCCCCCACCCCCCCCCCCCCCCCCCCCCCCCCCCCCCCCCCCCCCCCCCCCCCCCCCCCCCCCCCCCCCCTTTTGTGTTTCACCCCCCCCCCCCCCCCCCCCCCCCCCCCCCACCAACCCCCCCCCCCCCCCCCCCCCCCCCCACCCCCCCCCCCCCCCCCCCCCCCCCCCCCCCCCCCCCCCCCCCCCACCCCCCCCCCCCCCCCACCCCCCCCCCCCCCCCCCCCCCCCCACCCCAACCACCCCCCCCCCCCCCCCTTTTTTGTTTTTTACGTTTTTTTATATGTTTGTAGTTTGGTTTTTTTTGTTTTTTTTTTGCTTTTTTTTTTTTTGTTTTTGCGGTTGTTTTTGTTTGAAGTTTTTTTGTTTTTTTTTTTTTTTTTTTTTTTTTTTTTTTTTTTTGTTTTTTATTTTTTTTTATTTTTTTTTTTTTTTTTTTTTGTTGTTTTCCCCCCCACCCCTACCCCCCCCCCCACCCTTTTTATTATACTTTTTTTTTTTTTATCTTTGTTTGGTTTATGTTATTTTTAGTTAGATTTTAGTATGTTTCTCTCTCTTTAATCTCTCTCTTTTTTTCTATCTCTTATTCTTATTCAACACCCTCTTTCGTTTTACGCTATTAGCAATAATTAAGTATAAAAAAAAAAGATGGCAATAATAACCCACTAATTAACTTACGGTTCCGTCTTTTCAAACCCCCAGTAATAGAACTTATTAACATTACCCCACCCCTTTAAGTAATTAAAGCATGATAGTCCAAAACGCCCCTTAAATAATTAACAGAAACCGCCCAGCCGGGATTGCGCAACCTTGACGGCCCGTCGTGCCTGCGACGGTCCGTCCTGTAGGTCATCGCATGGTTCGAGACACATTTTCACCCAAAGTGTCTGGGACGGTCCGTCACGCCTGTGACGGTCCGTCCTGCCATTCCGTTCACGAGTTCATGACGAGTCGATTTTCAGTACCCAATTTTTCCCCCCAAAGAATTTTCTAAAGTGATGTGTTGGAACGAGACCACCCGACCCCCCCCTCGACGGTCCAGTCGTGCCCATGACGGTCCGTCGTTGGGTCCGTTGTCTCACCAGTTTTTTCCAGAATAAAATCTGGGCTGCGCAAAACGACTAACAAGGTCGTTACAATAGTAAACCTTTACCATCGTTCTTCCTCAGAACGATCTCAAGAAGAAAAACAAGGGCGAGGATGATACCTGATTCGTTTAAACAGATGTGGGTATCTTTCTCTTGCATATCTGTCCTCCTTCTCCCAAGTGGCCGTCTTCAACCGGTCGATTCTTATTCTTCACATTCAACCTTTCTGGATTCAATCTCCCTTACCTCAACGTGCAAAACTTCTCTATTCTAAAATAGCAACACTCCTCCTCAAAGACAAGATTTTCATCAAGTAGAACCTGAATCCGAACCCACGAATGAATGTAGTTTTCCATCCCCTGGTAACTTTTCACATAGACAACGTGAAATACCGTGGTGCACATCCTGAGAGTGCTGTAATGCACGGCTAATTTCATAGCCACACCTCCCTCTTCGCTTTAGGAACTTCAAATGGACCAATATACCTTGGACTAAGCTTACCTCTTTTACCCCAAACCTCATCACCCCTTTCATGGCGAAACTTTCAGCACGACTTGCTCACTCTTCCATTGAACTTCAAGTCTCTAACCTTTGTATCTGCATATTCCTTTGCCTACTTTGAGCCGCTAAAAGCTTTCTTGAATGATTTCATTCACCTTCTCTAATGAATCCCTCAAAAGGTCATGGCCCCAAGGTCTAACTCGAATCATCAAACCATCCCAATGGGAGACCTACCTCTCCTCCCATACACTGCTTGCGAAAGAGCATATCACAATACTTGAGTGATAGCTATTATTGTCTGAAAACTCCGCTAAGGGTAAGAAGTTATCCCCAATGACCACCTAATTCTCACACCTGCACGAATCATATCCTCCAACCTTGAATCGTTTCGCTCGACTGCCCTTTCGGTCTTATGGATGGAACGCAGTACTAAAGGATCCAACCTATTACCTATTCGGCTGCATGTTTCTCCAAAACTGAAGAAACGCGTAACTCTATCTGATATGATGGACAGTGAACTCCATGCATCGAACAACTTCTGAGATGTAAAAGTTGCTAACTTCCTCTGCATTTACGTCACCTTGACGCGGAATGAAATGAGGCATACCTTAGTTAAAACCATCAACAATCAACCCAAATAGATCGTCTGTACCCATCGTCTTTGGAAGACCACCACGAAGTCCATTGGCGATCTCTCCCATTATTTCCATCTGGAATGGGCTCTCGGAAAGTGTTCCTCCGGGTTTTGGTGGTTCATACTTTACACTTGTTGACAGTTTGGACATTTGTAACACAACATAAACTAAACAAAACATATCACTCTTCATTTCGACTCCACCAAAAAAATTGTGTGACTTTAGGTCACGTAACATCTGGGTTTGCCACCCGTGATGTAATCGAATACCTTGAAATTGAGCCTCTATCAGAATAGTGTTGATCAATCATCGCGCGGGGTACACATAGCCCTTCCTTAATCCTCAACACCTTCCTCATCGATTGTCGCTTCTTTAGGCCTCTTCCTTGCAACACTTTATCTCTTATTCCGGATCAATTTTTCATCATTATATCTGCTTTCCTTTCTTGTCCAAGGAAGGAAGATCTATGCCCTCCACACAGCGAAAAATCCTCCTTCTCATTTACTTTTACTTCAATCTCATAAGGTCGTTAGCCAAATCTGAACTTCTCTAGCATAGGGCGTTAGAAGGCTTGCAAGTGAGCTTGCCTTCCATGCTTCCCCGCCTTTTCTACTTAATGAATCCTCTACAACATTAGCCTTTCCCGGATGATACAAATATTCATCATCATCCTCTCAGTATTCCATCCACCTTCCCTGTTCCTCAAATTCAAATCTCTCTGAGTAAAGACATACGTAACTACGATGATCCGTATAGACTTCACACTTAACCCCTATAAATAGTGTCCTCTATTGCGTTATAAATGCAAACACCACCCGCAGCCATACTCTAAATCACTGGGTCGATAATTACGTTCATGCACCTTTAATTTGCCTCGAAGCATAAGCAATCACATTTTTCTCTTGGCATTTAGTACTGCAAAACCCAAACCAGAATAGGATTCATCACATAAACAATGAGTCTTCCCCCTCCACTGCAAGGGAAGATGGTTCGGTAGTCAACAGAGTCCTTGAGCTTCTGAAAGCTTTCCTCGCCCTCGCCGACCATACAAATGGAACATTTTGCTTAGTCAAGTCTGTCCGTTGGGGCAGCATAGAATATATCCCTCTTGAAAAATCGACGGTAAAACTGGCTAACCAACAAAGCTTCTTATTTCTGACACATTAGTGGGTCTTAACCCAATTCTTCCCTACTCGATTTAGAAGGATCCATCCACCATCACTCCATCCTTAGAAACCACGTGCCCCAGAAGGACCCTGCATCTAGCCAAAACTCACATTAGCGAACTTGGCATAGACTTTTTCTCCCCTCATCATTTCCATACCATTCTCAATGCTCCTCATGTTCCTCCTACTTTTAGAGTATAATCAGTATAATCATCAATAAATATGCTCACAACGAGATTTTCCAATCTTGCTTAAAAATGCCCGTTCATCAACTCATGAACGCAGCAATGGGCATTCGTAAGACCGAAAGACATCACTAACACATCGTATGCCCATACTGGTGCTAAAAGCAGTCTTTGGCACACTCCATTGCCCGTATTTCAATTGATGATACCGGATCTCAAGTCAATCTTAGAGAAGAACACAAGCCCTTGTAACTGATGAACAAGCATCATGCGATGACGAGGAAACTTGTTCTTTATGGTTACTTGTTCCACTGCCGGTAGTCCTAATGCACATCCGAAACTCCCTCCTTTCTTTTTCACAAACAAAACCGGAGCAAACACCCCAAAGGAGATTCACTTGGTCTAATGAAGCTTTGCCTCAACAACTCTTGAAGTTGGGCTTTAGCTCTCTTAACTCCGCGGGAGCAACATTCTATAAGGGGGTAAGAAATGGGGCGAGTACCGGTTCAAGACAATACAGAAGTCAATATCTCTATCCTGTAGGCATACTCAGGAAGATCTGCAGGGTGGGCCGCAACCCATCCAGAAAACTCACGGACCACCGAGAACCGACTCAATCGAATGTACTTGGGTAGTGTCCCTCTTGAGATGTGGCCAAGGAAAGCTAAACAAATCACCTTTACTACCCATTTTCTTAGCACGAAAGAAATGAGATGAGACACACCCGATGGAAGTGTAGTCACCCTCCCACACTAACGGATCTTCCCAGGCTTGCTACGTCACCGTTTTAAGCATTATACACTCCAAGATCGCAAATTGCCGGAGAAAGGCCCAGTCATACCCAAATTACATCAAAATCAACCATTTCTAAATAACCAAATCTACATAAGTGTTTGCTCCCCACAAAGTTTCACCAACAAGACTCTATATACCTTTTCACTACCACAGACTCAAATCATGACCCACCGGAGTAGAACACGAAGGCATATAGAGTATTCACAATGTAAATTTAGACCATTAGCAAATGAGGAAGATACTAAGAAAAATGTGGATCCAGGATCAAACACTATAGCGCCATGCAATCAAACCAGAAGATTACCTGTGATGACAAAGCATCAGATGTCTCCGCCTCCTATCTCCCAGGGAACGCATAACAATGGGCCCTTCGTTTGTTTTTCCGTTGCCGCCTACATGTTGTGAATCCCGTCCCCCACCGGCCGTTTTGGGTGCCACCATTCCTCGCCCAACCACGGTTCCTCCGAATACCCGGCCTCTACCATGACCACCCTACCTCTCACTATTGGGGGTTCCTATACTAACCTCTTGTTTTGGACACTTCTCCTAATATGTCCAGTCTCCCCACTCCATACACTCTCTAGAGTGAAGCATAAGGTCTCTCAGGGAAGTGTTGAACCGGTCTCGTGGACCCCCAACTACAAGTCTGTAGTGAAGACTGAATGGGTCGAACGAGTAACCTCCGAACCCTGTCCCTGGAGTAATAACCATTAAACAACTCACACCTCCCTTATGAAACCTTTTAGTGTCGAATGCCATGGTGAAGTCATCTGGCTTCACATCCTTCTACCTCTAAATCCCACGAATCTACCACTTCTTGAAAAGATTTCGCTATGGGCCCGCTACCTGTAAGGCTGAATAATTCGTCACTCTGATCTCAGACAATCCTTCACAAAACGGCGAATCCTGCTCTTGTGGACTGACATAGGTTGGGTGGCGTACCGAGATAATGGCCCGAATTTAAATCCTCATATTCAGTAACCGACATCCTACCTTGCTCAGGCTCAAAAACTCTGTCCCTTTCCTATCCCTCAAAGTACGGGGATATACTCTTTTCTTTCTCCAAGAAACAAGCTAGAGAATGATGCCCGAAGCCATGGTGGTGCCTCTTTTGGTTGACCACTCACTGTGACCGTCCACCACTTTTGCGTTCCTTGAAACTGATAAGTTACCACTCAACACCAAACCGTCTATATACCCATCTTGTATGGACTCATGACAGTCACCCAGAAAATCATAAGCATCCTCAGACTTCATCAGCACTTGAAGACTGGAAGTTCAATTTCGAGAACTTAACTGAAAAGTTCATGTTTATCATTTGTCATATAGTAGGCCCTGTGTTCATTCGAGAACGTGCCTATTTCCAATGAAGGCATCCATGCGGGGAGTCCATAGAGCTCGCACTGTTGTTCGCTTCCTGAACCTGATGTGTGCGGAAACCAGAAACCACTGGGGTGTTTGACCTTGAATCAATAACCTCTAAGATCATCAAGAACCTGATTGATCATTTTCTGGGGTATGTTTTGGGTGTGCAATCCTTTCATTCTGCACTTGTCATCTTCCCCCTGCCTCCCCTCTCTACCACTTCCTCAGTCATGGAGGAGTCAACCGCCCTAGTACCTCCAATATGGGGCTAGGTGCTCGTCCTCTTCCTCTAGAGGACGTCCTCCCCACGACCTCTTCCACGGCCACGGCCCTCTTTGGTCACTACTTTCTACTTCTCTCTGAGGCTACAGCCCAGTGGCTGGCTCAGACGCTTATTGGTCTTTGTGCCGATGTTGGTGTTGGGCGTATGTCGTTTGTTGTTCTAGTCTAACCCTGCGAATAGAGGAAGATGTGTAGTACCAATTTGTATCATCCCTAAATACCATTGGATCCAAGTAATAGCACGACAAGAAGAAAAAATTCAAGTTTTCGCTAAGTCTTATATCTTCTCAAAGAAAAGTAAAGGCGTCCCCCTACCGTTCCTTAAGACTCTACTAGACTGTTCTTGTGTGATGAACAACGAACTCAACCTAATGCTCTGATACAAGTTTGTCACAAACCCCAATCGGATCGGACTGGCACCCCCCATACTTATCCTCCGATGTGAGCGAACCAACCAATCTAAACCTTAACATTTCAATGTAATATCAATAGAAGTAATGGCAAGACTTAAAAACCTCATTATAACAACCCATTCAATAACTCTAAAATTCAACGATCTATTATTATCCCCCAAATCTGGATGTCATCACTTACAAGAACATCTATGATCAAAGTTACGAACTAAGAGTATTCTAAGAAGCCTAAAAAGACAAAAGCTAGTCCATGCCGGAACTTCAAGGCATCAAGACTGATTGAAGAAGATCCGTCCAAAGAGAGAAGCGTTAGCTCACCTGAAATCCGGTGTAATGAAGACTCTAGAGTTGCGGTTTAGTTGAGACACGGTACTTTTTGCTTCGGGCACTCCACAATACAAGAAGAAACATAAAGTCAGGGTTCAGTAACAAAACAACGGTAACTGAGTCGGTAATCCATCGGCCAACTCAAAATGAAAGCCATATATCTCAGATCACATCATAAAAGCAACTAATAATTCTTAAAGTGATAGCAACAAGTTATAAACTCATTTATAATATCACCTATCATATCTATGAGAACTCAAGCCTCCACCCATACTCCCTTTTTGGGAACCATGTTCTTTAGATTGAGTATATTATCATCTTCAGATTCATTATCTAGATTCTCTTGGTCGGTACGTGACACATTTCCGATCCGTCGTTAGTCTTTAGTCTCCTTGGGTGTCGGTACGGTGAACACTCTCCCGATTCCCCTACTACTATGTTCATTACGTGACACTAACTCCGATCCCCCTAAATCTCTACGTGTCGGTTCTTGACACCCCGATCCCCTAAATATACTTGTTCGGTTTCGGACACCCGATCCCCCACAAATCTACGTTTCGGATTTGACACCCTATCCCCCTAAATCTACGTTCGATCGTGACACCCGATCCCCTAAAATCTCCGTGTCGGTTCGTGACAACCTCCCACTAATTTTTCATGTGCTATTAGTAAATTCAGCCTTCTTTATACCAAGCTCTCATTAACAAGATATTAGGTTTTTGAAGATTTGGGGTTCAATAGCTTCATCCGCTTGTTTCATCACAACCTACTATATAAAATCACATCATGCATACACACATTAGCATATAAAAGACTTCATAATACTACCCCAACATATCATTCGCTATTAAGATTTTACTATGAATAGCATAAAACAGAACCTATCCTCCCCCCGAAGAATGCTTATCAAGCAAGCAATTCCTCCAAATTCTTGTTGTCTCTTCGTTTTCTCTCTCTCTTTGCTCGATTTTCTCTCTCTCTTGGTCTTTTCTATTTTTTTCTTATTCACACACCCCCCTTTCTTTTAAACCATAATTAGCATATAATTAATAATATAAAAGATGGCAATAATAACACCACTAATTACTTAAGGTACTCATCTTTTCACCCCCAGTAATTAACTTTATTAACATAACCCACCACTTGATAATTAAGCAGGAAATAGGCCCAATGCCCCCCTTAAATAATTAACAGAAATCCGACCCAGCTGGGATTTGCGCAACCTGTGAACGCCCGTCGTGCCTGCGACGGTCCCGTCCTTGGGGGGCAGGTCGTCCGCAAGGTTCAGATATAATTTTCCACTCAAAGGGTCTGTGACGGTTCCTTTCACGCCTGTGACGGTCCGTCCTTCCATTTACCGTCACGAAGTTCAGAGAGTCAATTTTTCAGTACCCAATTTCAGAATTTCTAAGTGTTTTGGAAGCGAAAACCCCACCCCCTCGACGGTCCCGTCGGCCACATGACGGTCTGTCGTGGGGTCCGTTGTCTCAGCCAGATTTCCAAAAATAAAATCTGCTGCTCAAAACGACTAAATAGGTCGTTACACTGGTACTTTATGTCTGTTATAATATACATTTTTCTCAATTGGATCTTCAACATAAAAAACTTGATGGACTTGAGACGCTAATACAAAAATATCATTTGTGCTATATTTTTAGTTGAACTATACCCGAGTAAACCCATATTCATTAACTTCGTTATGAAACCATCCAGATCTAAATAGTACAACACTAAAGCAACCCCAATAATAAATCTCAATGATTCCTGAATAATTCCATAATAGATAACCATTCCATCAACAGGATTTTGGTCCCTAGCTATAAAAACTATCTGTTGATGCTAACAAAGTAACTCCAGTATTCTAAGTCTTGCAATGGACATGCCGTTTCTTTTTATGTAATCTATATCCATTAATGAAATATCTATTATATCTTTTAGCCACAAAATTAGGCCCTTTAGCTAGACATCTTAAATTATTGGATACTTATATATTTTTAACTTTATCCCTAAACCAATCACTAATTTCTGTACTATGGATTTGTTCTTATCCCAAGCATTTTCTCTGGTACGATTATCATTAAATTCTTATGTTCCCTGCCAAAATAAGATATGCATTTAAATCAATCTAAGCACATTGTCCATAAATATAAATGATTTTAGAAATACTGACGATTTAATCTTACCAATGATGTCCTCTACTTTTTCAATCTCCCGTATTTGACCAAAATATAAGATAGCTTCAATAAGTCAATGATTCTCATGTTAGTCCTTTCCTTTCCCTTTTATTCATACTTCCTATTGATGACTTGTCTTAGAAAATAAGGTAGAGCATCAAGTTTCTCTATTTGGTTTTCCTCATCATCCTTGATTTGATACCTACTAAATGGTGTCTTCACCTTATCAGGAAGGTATCTCGAAATAAAGGTCAAACAAGTCTATAGCTGAAAAACCCTCTACTATTGCCCCTTATAGATTTTTTTTATTACGATTATTCGTTTAGTAGAATACATCCATGCAATGAGTTGGGCCTCCAGCTTAATTTCCAATTAACTAAATGTGATCGACAACTGTGTCATTTATATCTAAAAAGAATGGAGGAAAACATTCAAGCTCCACATCTATATCTATGATTTTACCTTCAACTTATCAAAGATTGCTTTTTTGTTATAACCTACTAACATATGACCTCTAAAAATAATTCCACCCACCTAAGTCCAATCCAAAGACATATTCTTGGTCCACCCTTTTCTGACAGCACTTGGATCAAGTAATGTACTATACTGAGCATCATGATTTTTTGTATCCTAGATACTTTCATATCTTCACCTGGCACAAGACTTGATATATTAGATAACATCATTTTGGTAATTTGACAGCTCTTTTTAAAACATGCAAAATACCTTTTCTCATCTTCTTTCATAGAAAAACAAGCTTTAGAAGCCAAATGATACTCCAATATCACAATCTTTTTACTGGTTTAAATCTTTGGCGTATCCCCTATCTCATGAACATCCATATCAAGACTTTATATGAATTCTTTTGGATTTCCTAAGTATATCCAAACGGTCCCAACAATTGTCACATATTCTTTCAATGTGCATCACATCAAGATTGTGCCTCAATTTGTTGGTTTCCCAATACGGCAACTCAAAAAATATTAATATTTTCCATGGACCATCAATCTTTCATTTTCTTTTCTTTTGGGTCTTTCTTAAAACATTATTGAATTCTTGAAGTTCTTCAAGAACTTGTACCCTTGATAATTGAGTAGGTGCAAATATTTGCTCCTCTTTACCATTAAAGGATTTTCATCTCTTCTATACGGATAGTCATGAAGGTAAAATACTTCGATTGACCCAAATCCCACATCTTATAACGCTTACGAACTGTTTTTGAGATATATGGAAACACTTATTATTATTAAATTGGGTGCAAAGCCCATTTCCCCTATACCATCCGAAACGCCTTGTCAATGATGGAAATCACTAATTATCCACGATAAAGTTGCACACAGCATAAATGTTTTGATTAGTTACACATCTATGTTTCGAACTCCCACCTTCTCATAGTTTTCCTTACTCTGGCCATCAGTGGTTTGTAAGTATATAACATTCAATACATTTCCAGCGACGATGGACCTGGAATAATCATGACACATTATGATACTCCCAACTTCATTCCAATCAAGGGTGATAAATTATAATTCATCAACATAATCGACCATGTACTATGGGAAATGCTCATAGTTTGAATGGATTAAAACCATCACTTGAAACACACAATATAACATTACGAGCATCACTATCAAAGTCAGCGTGCATGGAATAAAAATCCTTCCAAGATTCTCCATCAGTAGGATGTCTTAAATTTCGATCATTGGGTCGTTCAATATCATGTAATCAAATAACTACAAATGTTTTAGAACACATGAATATCTTCTGAACCCTAGGATTTAACGGAAAATACCTTAAAAACTTTGGTGGAATTTTAGTGACCTTATTAGTCAAGTCATCACGGACATTTTTCAATATAGAAGATCCACACACTAAGCACTTGTCTAACTTTGAAGTATAATTCCACAATAACATGCAATAATCGACATGCATGATTTTTTCATAATGAAGAACCAAATCTTTTATTAACTATTTTTCCTTGTAGAAAGACTCAGGTATCTGAGCAAAGGAAAATTCCTCTTTTATAAAGTCCAACAAATCTGAAAAGGATATATTACTCAACTTGTGAAAGTATTTAAACATATACAACAAAATGGTGAAATTAAGCTTAAAAAGTTTCTTACACCCCAGGTACAAGTCTTGTTTTCCTTCTTCAACTAAATTAAAGAATCGTTTTGCATCTTCAGATGGTCCCTCGCTTGCTCTTTCATGCCTCAGGTTATCTGCTACATTTATGAAAGTATCTTGAAGTAGTTTGTCAATACCATATTGTCTGTCGAAAGTTTCATACTCTTTGGTTGGATGTGGCTTAGTTCTTGAGGAAAATCCTTCTCCATGGAAAACCCATTTGGTGTATCCATGAACATACTCATGACAAATCAAGTGATCCTCCACAACATTTTGAGAATGCCAATAATGATTAAATCACTTCTTAGAAGGACATAATACTTCATCTCCTTGGGAAGCTCGTTCAAATGCCTTATCTAGGAAATCATTAACTCCATGGATATAATCATTGGTGGATATTTGGAGATCCATCCAAAATTTTTTATCTCCGACATCAATTTAATATGCTATGTCACATGAGAAAACATTAAAGAAAACAACTCATGAGTACAAGAAGTATCAATAAAACTTCAGCTTTCAAAGTTTCAAGATATTCTTATACTTTTTTGTTTTAAAAAAACATGATTGTAAATGAACAATTTAGGTCATTAGGTATGTGAAATTTAGGTTCTTAACCTATATTTTAATTGATATTCAATTCCTCAATTTATTTTATAGTACAATGTAGGTACTGCCTTACAACAGATTATTATAGATAATAAGGTAAAAGTCAGTCATAAAAATTGTAGATATGTCCTTATTAGATCATTTTAGATCACTTTAAACTAATAACCAACAAACAATACATAACCTATATTTTACTTGATAGGTTAATTCCTCAATTAATTATATAGGGCATTGTAGGTATTATGCTTCATCGAGTACTAATCCTAGTTTTAATGAGCTACAGGAGAATAAATCTAGTGACTCGTCTATTGAGTGCTTTTTAAAAATTAAAATCTTCTTATAATCTTTCAAATAAGCAGCCAATTCTAGATATTATATGATATATGAAGTCCCTTACTATCACATTCGAGAAATACCCCCTAGACGTAACCGGCTTTGTTATCCTCGGAGATGACTAATACTATACTCTTAACATTCGTCATTCCATATCATAGGTTAAAAAGTTTGAAAATTAAAAATTTTCATCTACAGCTACGTTATGAGGTTTACATAGACATCTCGCTTGCACATAAGATATACATAGGGAGTTTACTTAGACTCCTCGCATAGGAAGATTACATATGCTTCTACTTTTATGTTCCATATACATTATGCACAATTTAGAGTCTAATAGATATGTCTCATATAAAACCATCTAAGTCTGAATAGAACAATTCGGGCATAGCCCTTACTCAAATGTATAATTTCCACTTTGGGATTACAACAATATCTTGAACAATAAAAGTGAAACGAATGTCAATAGACTATAGCAAGTCACATAGTAGAATAAGAAAAGGCATCAACCTCGGATCTTTAGGACATTCCCACACTTGGAGAAATAATCCAAGCCTTCTTGCAAATTGACTTAGAACCCTTCAATGATCGGAACCTAAAATGTTTGGGCAAAAGGAAGAAATAGGGGTTAGTACATCACTTGTACTAAATATGAAAACATATGCACACACAAATTACATATCATGCTAAATGGGACTTTTTTTTTTGTTTCAGACATGTAACAGTTAATTTGAAAACTCCTTTATGCACAACAAGTGAAGGCATATAATAATAATTATATATTCCTTAAGATAATATAATATTTAGCATAATACCAACATTATCAGTTATCGTCCATGTCAACATGTGTGTCACATAGTAAGAATCATAAGTTAAAACCACTCCAACATCATTTTTAAGAAACAAATCATGTTCAAGAGTTCATAACAACAACCAACAAAACCCTTAACTCATAACCCCTTAACCAAGATTACTAGTTCACCATGACCAAGTGAAACCCATAACCCCCAACACATCAAGTAAAATACCAAAGGATCCAAATAATGTCTAACCTTTACAAAATATACATCCATGATTTTTATCATCGAGTTGCAAAACACCAATAACATGTTCATAAGTGAAACAAACATCATATAGTATCATAAACATGTTCAGTTAACATATGTCTATCATTCCCTTTATAATAGTATAAGAACATAAGAACATCTTTTTTGAACATCTCTCAAGGCAAACTAATGCAATTTATTGGTAGAGTCCACACCCCTACATAGACTAAGTCAAACCCCTTAAGTCCTCCTAGTTAGAGTTTATTTTATTGCTTTATTTTAATTTTAGGAACATCTTGCCTTAATCTGCATAGACCACATGAACTAATGCGGAATCCAGTGTCATGAAACCCCATACTGAAGAAAGGTGAACTACTTGACAAAGTTGTACAAAAACATGAACATAGCATCTAGGTGGATCCACTAGCTAATATTCCTATGGGGAAACATAGTTCAACAACTAGGAGACATATTTGAGACCCTCTTTATGACTTCGGCATTTTAATCTCTATCTCATAAATACAATAGTGAACATACCTTCCTTACTTAGGAAGGGACACTCCTTACTACTAGTTCACTCGGTGCTAAGCTAGAGTCCCTTTTGAAATTCAAAAAAAAACAATTGTTAATAATCCACACAAAAATAACTTAGTTTAGGTCATAGGATATTAAATCCTTGTATAGTCATAGTAATTAGCTCAGTAGGAATTGCATGAGAATATCCCTTCCATACGACCCTCATATGTGAGATTAACATATTAACATCATCATATCATAGTAATGCACATAATACTTCATAACCAACCTTACATCGTTACATCTAAATCATAATCTTACAATCCACATAATCAATACTTTTCAATTGCATCATCATACAAACACCTTATTAACCACATTGACAGTACAACATACTTCAATGAACGTCAATCACCAAGTAGAAGACACTCATAATGACTAAAGTTTTAAGACACAAAGACCTTACCATCTCCTTCAAAAGCCATCATCCATGGTCTTACCATATACGAACCATTTTCATCCAATAATAGGTGTAATAACATCATTCAATAGTAATTAACACAATAACTAAGTCAACTGCATCAATACAATTCAATTCTACACAAGTTCATAACCTAGGGTTAGAGAATTGGGGTCAATTCATCACCTCTTCCAAAATAGTAGGTTAAATATCAAGAACTACCACAATTGAACAATAATAAATCATAGTATATCTATAGAACTGATAATAAAAAAACACCACAATTTGAAAATCAATCCTCCGATTAGACAAAACATGCACTGACCAGAGTCTAGAACCCTACGAGCCAAACAAGGCGCGTTGACCCTCTCAGAGGTCGCAAGATCTCCACGTCATCATTACGTAATCTAGGTTTAAGTTTTAGAAGCGAAAGTTAACAAAACTTTTATGGGTTTTTGTACGAAGGAAATTTTTTTTCCATGGACATGTTTCCCCTAGAAAATGTTTTCCTGAAAAACAGTAAGATTTTGGACTTATTTACTCATGTTTGTTGGTGCGTAGAAACTATTTTGTGGGACATGATTTTAGTGTTTGATTTTGTTACTGTAAATATTTTTGAGGACCTCTTTTTAGTTTTTACTGAAGTAGAAATAATTTATGAAACTGCATACAATCATTAATAGTCCTTTTTAAAAATGAAAATTATTTGTTTTGGGGGTTGGGGTTTGGGGTGGGGGGCTGGTAAGGGGTGGGTATGGGGGTGTTGTCCAGGGGGGAGTAGGAGTTTAAAAATAACTTTTGCAGTTGAAAAATTATTAAAAAGCAAACTTAATTTTTTGTGGAGGGGGGCTGGGGGGGGGGGGTAGGGTGGTAAGGGATCGGGTGAAAAAATAAAATTTTGAAATTGAAAATCAGTTTTTATTTAAAAAATTGAATGTTTTTCCAAAAAAACATGTAATTTGAAATTTAAGGAACTTTTGAAAAATGTTTTCCTTAATTTTTGAGAGACGTCATTTTCCTTAATTTTTGAGGAAAATAAGTGATTGAAAAAAAATTCCATAACTTTTGCCCCAACCAAACTGAAAAAAATTGAAAACTTTTTCCAGAAATTTTTTCTTCATCCAAACACAGCTCTTAAGTTACTTGAAGTGTCCATAGACGCAAAGTAGGATACATTATACTCATATAAGATTATCTACATCAGATCTTATCGTTCACAACAACCATCTAATACCAAATACTCGACTGAATGAAATAGTCATATCTCTATAAACTAATAAAGTTCTTTCACCATACAATGTCTGAAAATAATTAGAAAGAAACGCTAGTGTGAACATACTAGACTAGCCAAGCCTACATCTCAGCTAAATATAAATGGAAAGCGTCCTCAAAGCATGAGGGACTAACCATGTTCGATGAATGCTCCACGTCCGGATAGATTCAGCGTTGGCCTCGTCAACTCTAAGCGTCCACCTGTGCCTGCACCTAAAAGTAAGAGTTGTAGGGAATTAGTACAACACATGTACTAAGTATGGTATGCAATGCACCAAGTCACACCCAAGGACAATTCATGATTAAGAAGAGTCCGCCTCTAACGATATGAGTTTTTATGGAAAGTCAAGTCGGTGGACTTGCCAAATTTGTGATTAGCAAAATCATGTTATGAGATTAAAACATGCCTCCTATACATATCATTTTGCACACACCACATAGCATATAAGATATTTCATATTATTCGTTCATAAGCCATGAGACCTTGGAACAGGACCGTGATATTATGACTTCCCAAAATCAAGGCCAACATATGGTAACCCTCAAACTAGGGAGTCTACTTTAGCAAGACACAGAGTCTGCTTCTCATTCTTATGTCTTCACTATCTTCTTCCTAGGCTTTTGTGCAAACACCAGATATACCTAGGATGTAGTTTAATAGGAAGAGGGCAGAGATGATAGAGTTAGGAACGAGAAATAATGGTAGGGTTTTTCATCATCAGGTTTTACTGTGTAATGCCAATATGACCTAGTGTCATTACTTGAGTCTAGTTCACCTCTAAATTATCATAATCAAACACCTTTGGTATCATTAATTTAAGTATCTTTCATACTTTGAGGAACTTCAACTTTTACCGACATAGATCATGTGAGCCTCATGAAATCCGGTGTTCTCCCCACACTGAAAAGAGGTGGAGTCACCGGCCAAGGTGAAACCAAGAACATACCTAGCTCTCATAGGTGGAAACCACTGGCTAGTTCCTATGTTAGCAGAATAGTTCAAATACTAGGAGATTTAGGAAGACCCATACCCATCTTGACAGACAGTCTCATCTCATAAAAATTACACGAACCTCTTCCTTCTCAAAATAAGGAATCGCAACTCATAGCTAGCCTATCGGTGCTCGGTATAATGTTCAATTACATTCATCTCATACACCATAGAAGATTACTTCAAGCATGAGTTGATCATATATCATAAGATGATTTCTCATCTCATCATTTCGTATTAAGTATGAATTGTCCTTACATTTACATGTAGAGTGTGATTGAGATTTGTCTCTTAATATTCAACAATCTTTTAGGTGAGTACTTTTGGTATCCTTATATAGGCGTAGGTACAGTATGTATCACTTGCACTAGACTCTTATTATGGTGCCACCCTGTTCTTTCTTAACATCTTTTCGTTTCATCTTTACTTACCTTTTATTAGTTGTTCATCGTATAACATACATATGCTTTCTTGGAGTTTACGTTGAGGGACATTGTTTCTAGATGTAGATACAATTTGTCTCACTTGTACTAGCCTACCCTCATGTATCCACTCCTTCTTTTGCTTTATTCCTCATTAGCTTAAATATACTCTCTTAAAATTTTTCATTAGTGACCTTGATTTTTTAGGGCGTAGATGCAGCTGTCTCATTTGCACTAGCCTATGTCCAGAGTAACTCTTTTCTTTACATATTAACTATGAATACATTCTTCACACTTTCTTTTGGAGTATGCTTGAGATTTGACTATACATCATTCTACAAAGATCATTCTACCCTCCCATTAGTGAATGTTCATGTACATCATATAGCCAATATGCCTTGGCCTTTTATATGTGTCACACACCTAAACGTAACCCTGCTAGGTTCACATCATTTCATCACATCCATCTCATGTTCTCTTACTTTAAAAGTACGCTGGACTATTATGATCCCTACTTACAAGCCATGAGGTTTTCATGCATATTCGTCTAAGTGGGGCTAATACTTACCCAAATTGTGTGGTACAAACTTATGTCAATCTTGTAAGTATGCAAGGTCTCGAGTTTTGGATTTCTATGGGAACTGTTTATTACTTATTTAATTCCCCACGTAAGACTTATGAATCATTACGGAATTGGGCAAGGGAACCCGATTTCGAGTTCCTTAAGTAACACTTAATCTTATATGAAACTTTTATAATTGTATTTTTCAAATTTGGGGGACCCTAGGTCGATCCCCATAACCCCCATATATTTTTCTTTCTTTTCTGTCCTCTCTTTTCGTTTAAGGCCAAGAGGATGTGGGATCGTTTTCCCACAACCTCATTTTATTTCTCTTAAAATTTCTCTTAACTCTCGCACCTATCAAAAGGTTGTGGTTTCAATCCCCACTCACCTCACTTTAAAAAGTTTCTTTCATTTTTCTCCTAACTCTGTCATCTATCAAGAGGTTTGTTAGGTTTTCAATCCCCACTCACCTCATTTTCTTTTATTTATTTATTTTATTTTGCACCTTTCACGATAATTAGGTCTCGTTTTCAATCCCAACGAACCTCACAGCCGCACATGTTTTTATCCATTTTTAAATTTTCCAGAAGTCCCAATTTTTGGCCCAAACCAATTTCCACAAAGCTTGAACTGTTTAATCACAATTTTTGTGGCTATTTTCCTCACCTTTTTCACGTTAACTTAAACGTTTCGATTACTTTTTTAGAGAGATCTTTAGGTGCCATTTTCAAGGTTACTTTCAATCAGTTAGCACCCAGTTATCAACATTTACTTATAAGAAACACACGTTTTTATATATTAATACACATAATTACAACATTTTAATCTGTTAAATTTAAGGCTTTCAAACTATTGCCTATCTCACGCCGGCACACAACATGCACAAACAAGTTATGTCCCTTTTTGGAACATTCTTTTCGTTTCTCACATAGAATCTGAATACACTTCAAACCACCAATTATTACTGAAACTCCTCAAACTTACTTCTCAAAAAGAAGTAAAGCGATCATGTCAAGTCAATAACCCACTAGTGGAGGTTGGGATCGTTCCCACAGGAAAAACAGTCTAGACTTAACTTCAACTACTTCAACTTTTATTAAGTATGTTTGGGTCCAATGACCTCCTGGAAAGTAAAACATAAAAAGGGGGGTTTTCTATTTCTATGTAGTGGAAATAAATAACGAACGTGAAAGAGGACCTTAACATCTTTGACATTGGATTTTAATTAATTAATCAAAAGTACTGGGGTTTACGGTGTTCCCCAACATTCATGACACTTTCAATATTCTAACATACAATCTTTCCTATTATCTTGCATGCAAAGTGCTATTTACGTTTTCTAGAAATCCTTGGTCCCCGACATCTAGAAAATCTCACTCCGCACCTTGTTCCTGGCTACGTGTGGTTGCTATACTACCCTTATCCTTTACCTCATATTAAGCATCGTATCGATTTTGACCTACGTTATTACATTCGTACCAATCAATGACTAAGCCTATTAGAAATCGTAATCACTAAATCTAGTTTAATAATTCTTTTCCTATTAATCTTACCTCGGTATCGGCAGGTAGCATTAAGGCGAGTTCTAGACGTTGGCCATCCGTTAAAAAGACTTCTAAGAGAAAGAATTATTAATCCATCAGACGACTATTATAGAAATTGGTTTTTTAGTTAGGGTTATATTAATCCCCTTAATTTGCCTATGTTTCCCACACCATAGTTATGGAGTTTATTTCTCCATGGACCATAAACACAAATCTTTACAATATTAAATAAGAGTTCATGTACTTACTTCAATGTGAAAGAGTAAAATCCAAAACGTTTTTGCTGATTATCAACCAAAATCAGTTGCAAATCTCCCAATCTAACACTAATACACAAAGTCTAATAATATGAAGTCCTACAAAAGGAGTCTAACTGTCCTAAGAGTTTAGAGTCTAACCCGAAAAATGAGGTTTTTTGTCTATTTTATAAACAAATAAACCTAATTAAACAAGGACTCTGTTTTGCTGGAAAAAATCTTCAAAACGCAGCTGGGTCGACGGACCGCACGACGGATCGTCCCGTGGTCACACGGACCGTTATGGGCTACCGTCGTCCCATACTTGTTGCAATTTCTTCTGATGCTCTCTTCACCACCTCGAACGCAAGTATGACGGACCCCTCACCGGCACCAAGGTTTGTCGAGGTCTTCGTTTGCCAAATACTTCACTCTTGGAATCTGGGTACTGGATTCCTTCTCTGAACTTCATGACGAACCTGCAGGACGGTACCGTCCATAGCCCGACGGAACCGTCCACGCTCGTAAACACCCCACACTTGTCAGACTTCCCATCTTCTTCTTTCCTTCAGCAGCTTCACTAGCGTGCCACCTACGGACCGTCATAAGCACGAACGGACCCGTCACAAGCACGACGGACCGCCCATAAGTTCCGTAGGTGGTCTTTCCCTTCTTCTGGCATTTTCTTCACTCACATCTAAATCTCTGAATTCAGTTTTTTGACAATTTCCTGCGAACAAGAGAAACTTATATTACAATTTAGAACAAAAAAGGCTTTTGTGGACACACTAAACTTAAGGAAAAAAGTATTAATTATAAATACCGTGAAACCATGTGTTTAATATCAACACCCTCCTCAACTTAATTCGTTGTTTATGTTCGTCAGCGACGCACTATACTCCTACCAATCTTTGTACAATAGTATCCATGTTTTAATCTTTGCCAAAATCATTTGGCTATCAATCCCGCATTACTCTCATCAAATCTAATGCATGCTATCCCTATTAGGCTTGACACTTTGTGGGATCAGAACATGACACAGACTCACCAGCCACTTAATAAACCTATCCTCTTCAAGTTTCTCATTCTCACCGAGGTGCTAACAAATTTCAGTTTGCCATCTAGTGTCCTCACCTCCAAACAAAATCCTCATTTTTCACCACACTGATTTTATTTTGAGTATACAGTTACTTTTTTCACAACACTCCACATCTCATAACAAGAGTCAACTCATTCATACCTATTGCCATAAGCTTGCCCTTATTTCCACACTGCCTTAAGTTTGCGTATTCACCCTTAGGATCACGATAGGACTTTCTTAGGCTAGTAACATAGCCTCAGGTCCAGGTAGAGGGTTATAGTTAGTATCACTTTTAGTGACTTTTTTTTCCCTCCTTGACATATCGGGGCTAACCTTCCACTTTCTATCATTTTATGTCGCCCAGTTTCTATATTCTTTCACCTTGCTATTTTGTCTTCTTTCTTTTCTTCATTTCTGTAGTGACTCTTTTCTTTTTTGCTTGTTTTCTTGTGTATTTTTTTCTTTTCTTACTCTTTTCTTTTTCAAATATTTCTTGATCTCACTTTTAAATTTTTTTCTTTCTCTCTTGTTCTTTCCAAACCCACTTTCATGGCATTCCTCATAATAACCGACACTCACATGGGCTTGCCATTTTCCAGGTACACAATAACAAAAAATTCGGGTCCCGTGCCCTCAATGCCGTTGTTTCCTGCATTAGCCCCCCTGCAACTTATGCTTTTTGGCATAAGCTGAACGGGGCACATGTCCAAGGCGGTACCCATGGGCCCAACACATTGTTCCCAAAAGGTCAGTTTTTTGGGGTAAAAAAGCCAGGAGTCTCCTTTTGAAAGCTTAGATTATTTGATCAAGAAGGCGAATTTCATTTGGTTTCTTTTATTTAGGCTAGAAATGGGCTATAGTGAACAGGGCCTATGCTCCTTTACTAATTGTCTATTACAACTTACTTTTAGCAGGAAATAACCAGGCAAGTTCCTACCTCAGTACAATTAGTGGACTATTCAATTTTCCTCACACTCACTTGCATCGTTCCTCACTATACGCAGATTATCAGACACCTCTTCGAATTTAGACTTCGGGTAATGCAATGTGTTACTAACGACGCTATTTCATGCTTAGAGACACACAATTCGCAGTTACTACTAACTATGCCTATCATGCATTAGTTTACAATTTATCAGGACATCATTTTAGCCATGCATGCTTCATCACAATTAAACTATGTACAAAATATATAAACATAGCCGTTTCAAGAGAAAAAATAATCATCTTTTTTGGGGAAAAAGAACACAACAGAAAACCCCAAAAGGAGGTAAGTGAGTTGGGTCAACTCAACGTCCCCCTAATGCCACTTTCCATTTACACCCCAGTTTACCCCCCCCTCAACAAAAAAACATGCAATGTCCCCAATACCATAAAAATCCAATTACTAAGTGGTAGGTGAAATCAAACCGTGGCGCAAAGCGCCGTCGATAGCAGATGGTGGTTCGGTTCCGTTTCCCCGAAACCCACGTCCATCTGCAATCTGGACAATACCCTCGTGTTGTCGCTCGAGCACACTTCACCATCAGTATAGCCTCCTTCTATCTCCACAGTGCGGGAGCTAGAAGCCCCCAGCCGCAACTCTGATGCTCCTCATTTGGTGCGCCTCCTCCTCAGCAGTGGGCTCCCCTCTCAAAGCCTCTACTCTCCATCGCGCTCCTTTCCTTCCGTGCTCGCGCCCTCGTCCTCTGCTCGACCCCTACGCCTCTTGCGCTCTTCTGACCTCAGTAATAATACTTCTGTAAATCCACGACTGGATTGATGCAGAAGTGTGGCCATTTGTGCCTCTAGTTTTTGGACCCTAGCAAGTGGGACCAGTGCCGGTAAGGGGCTGTGCGAGAGCAGCTCGGGGCACGTGCTACTACCACTAACCCGATAGACTTTTACCGGGTTAGTTGTTAATTTGTGACGCCGCCTGTGTAGCCATTCCGGGGGGGGTAACATTTGGGCTACGCATATCCAGCAAGATCAATCAGAAAGTGGGTTCATCTCTGGATGGGTGCCCTCTACTTGATCCAACTCATTGGCCTCGTCTCTGATGCGTCGACGTGCAACAGTGCCTGCAGGGTCTTAAGCTAATCTACGTGCCATATGGGGCACACCCACCTGCGGACCTGCAGAGAGCCAAAGATCATGCACAGGAAAGGTGTAGGTTAGTAGTGGACCTGAATCCCTCTGTGCATGACTGCCTGTAGAATGCCAGCGAAGTCCACCTCGAACCCGCTATCATCACAACCACCGCCCAACACTGCTCGATCCCCAGGTAACTATATTATCTGCAACTCACTGGTGGACATGGGTGACGGACAAGCAAAGCCACAAAGAAACTTCGTCGTGAAAGTGAGGTTGCCTTTCTGATTGCCCCCTTTTCGGCTTAAATTCCCCCAATCGGCACCTTTCCATCTTACTGAACAGGTTCAGGCCAGTCCACCCGCTTTAGTGTTCTCTCTCAGTGAGGCTCGCGCAGAACGCATGCCATCTTTACAACTATCTGTCCAGACGGTAGTCAAACTAACTCGGCAGTGAGCGGGGTCCGAGTAGCATCAACACCCGCCACCGTATAGAAAACCGGGCGGATGGCCAGGCAGTGAAATGGCAACCTGTACGACCCCTTACTCAGACCTGCTCCCGTTGGGCCTGTTTAGCGTGGGCAAGCCCGCCTATTGATTTGAGATCGGGAGGTCGCTTACGTATGATGCGTAGACTGCCTCTTACCATTTCTCACTGTAACGTCCAAACGAACATGGGTTCCACTCCAAGCGATGCGTGGTGAAGAGATTGTGATATCTGCATCGTCCGGAGACTTCCCTGCAAGGACCCCGCACGTTCCAAGGGTGAGTGTTTTGAGTGGTCATTACTACTTTTATCAGTTAGGAACTTGTCGTAGGATTAACTTGAAATTACCCGTCGACACAACGAGGCCCAACCACCTTGTGGGGAGGGGGAGGGAGAGAATGCAAAAATGGTGAAGTCGTAAATGAAAGTGGAGAGAGGCAGAAGAAATGGAAAAGGGATAAAAGGATAGGGGAAGAAAGAAAAAGGAAGTGTATCGCCAGAGGGGGTGGGGTGGGGATGGGGGGGAGCGAGTTGGGTTGTTTTTGGTGGTTTGGGGGGGGGTGGGGTTGTGGTGGGTGTGTGTGCGAGGAAGGGTAGGATGAGATGAGATGGGCGGGCAGGGGGGGTCAGAGGGAGGGGGGGAGGGGTGGTGGGTGGGTTTGGTGGCGTCGACGCGGTGGAGTGTGGGATTTGGAGCGGGGGACCCCGAGGGGGAGGGCGGGGGGGGTGGGTCAGGTGCGGGTCTGTGTTTGGGGGTGGTGGGTGATATAGGGGGGTTGCGAGGGTCTGTGGGGGGATGAAGGGAAAAGGGAAAAAAAATACAAAATAAAGGGGGGAGGCGGAGAGGGGGAGAGGGGATGGGGGGTGGGGCGTGGGTGCACGACGAAAAAGAAAAAATTCTTAGGGTTGGTGGGGGGGGGAGGAGAGGGGGGAAGGAAGAGGGTGGCGTGATAAGCGGGGGCTCAACCATCTGGGTGGGTGGAGGGGGGGGGGGAGGGGGGTGGTCCGTTGTGGCCTCAAAGAGATGAAGGCGGGGGGAGGGTGAGGGGGGGGGCGGGGGGGGGGGGGAGGAGAGGGGGAAGGGGGTCGGGGAGGTGAATAAGATTGAAGGCAAGCCGAGAATGCCACACATCAAGGCGTTAGTTACATCGGCCAGTCCTTTCTCAAATGTACTCAACTTCTGCTTGGGCTGGGGCTGAAGAGGCGCGGGGCACCGGGAACTCGTGAAGCCTTATGTAAAACAATGTCTGTAGACATCTGCAGGAGCCTCATCTACCGAGGCTACTCTGCAGAAGCCAGGAAAAAGAGTAGGGGACACAAAAAAAAAGCAAAAGCGCCTGGACAACGAAAAAGAATAACAAAAAAAAATACGAATTTATACTCATTACCTTCAGCGACGAGACATTCATGTATAACCTCATCCCAAACGGAAGGCTTTAAAAACCTAGCCATAGATACTCTAAGGCACCGCATCTATTCTTAATTTTTGGCTGACCTAGAGGTGTGCCGGTCTGTGTTCCCCTCCCTTCTCTTCATTGCAGACTAGGATCAGTGACTACGCCGGCGCCCACCTTTTGGGGTGTTGGCTCTGGGATCACGGGAAGGTGTGGTAATTGACCCTAGGGGAACATACGCGGTCACTCTGCGATATTAGTAGCCGATGACTATGCAGAGCAGCGGTGAGCGACTCGCCTATTGCATGGTGACATCGCCTGTCATGCCGTGATTCGGGCTTGCTTGGGTGTCCGATAAGAGATCTTAACCGGCTAAGGATCAATATTAGGACGAGTAGTGGCAAACAAACACAAACCAATACGCAATAAACAGTCAACATAGTAGTGTCATTGCTATAGAAATAGTGACAAAACACGATGGGATGGGCCTGGTACGGATCATTGGTGCTATGACGGTGAGTCTGAGGTCCGTCGTGTTTTACTTAGACATGTATACATGAAAACCCTGAGTATATAGAAATATCTACACTAGCATAACGGTATGTGCATGCTGGACCGTCACCGGTAAGACGGTCTGTCGTAGGTGTCCGATCGTAGGACACTTAAAATATCATGGAACCTAAAACATAACAGAGAGGTTCCACTGACTCTGACCGTCCTGAAGCGGGTCCGTTGCAGGACACGTAACCACATACGTGGATAAGGGCCGGGATCCGCACATGTGTCCCTTTGAAGGACACTTAGAAAAACGTGATGACCCTTTAGAAACAGGGTAAAAGTCCCGTGTACAACCAAAGCGGGAAATTGTGCAGGGCTACCGTGCAGGGGGTGGAAGCGAAGGATCCCGTCACATGTGTCCGATATGACAGGACAAAGGTGCCAGGGAAGCTTTGGGGTAACGGACCCTACACATGTCCTCGTATACGAACGGTCCATCATCGGGGGGGGTCGGTCGTTCGGTATCTCATTATAGAACGGGGGGCAGGGACCAACTGCATTGAAACCCGATGAACCCACATCAAACTCTGTAGTGTCTTTGGACCTATCATTTTTCTAAACCCAACTCCTAGAAAACATCAAATTCAAACAGCAAGCATCACTTTCTAGGGTTGTAAACAGGATGGCATTTTGACAATATTTTTTAAGGGGAAAAGGAAGTCATGAGAGGGAATGGGGGGTAATGACCGGCGGGACGCGACAAGAAGGGGAAAATCAAAGCAGGGGGAGAGATGACGATAGAAGAGAGGATGGGGGGGGTGGAGGGGGGGGGGGAAAAAAGCTAACAAAGGAGAGAGACAAGACGGGAGGGAAGGGAATGGAATAAAGGAAGGGTGGGGGGGGGAGGAGCACGAAAACGTACATAGAAGATAAAAAGAGATGGAAAAGGAGAAAGGAAACAAAGGAAAGCGAGAGAAAGGGAAAAAAGAGCAATAAGAAGAGATAATAGGAGGGGTAAGGGCTGGATGAAGGAGAAGGTTGAAGGGGGGGGGGGGGGGGGTCGCGGATAGGGGGAAGGTATCGCAGCGGTTGACGCGCCACGCTAGGTTAGATGTAATCGTAATCAAAAGAAACAACCATATGACTAATAACTAAGCTAATACTACCTAATAAACAAACACAACTGGCAAGATACAATGATAGCATTAGAGACACATACCTTAGAATTGGCGAGAAAACCTTGCCTAGTACTCAGGGGCTTCGGCAGACACCCACAGCCGTAAGCATTAGCTAGCTTTGACTGTATATTATGCCTTCTAGGGCTTTGAGAATTGTTGGTTGGGAACAATGATCGAGGTGAGAATGTGGAGTTGAAAAATCCAGAGGGAAACTGGAGAGTCAAAATGAAGGAATTGTGTTAAATGAATGGGTTTTGGTGGGTTTAAAAAAACAGACTAACTTTGAAAGCACTAGACCAGCTGGGTCGGTCGCGGTACGAACTCATAATCCAGCCGAACAGTTCCTCCCCGACGATGGCCAAGTCGCATTTAAAGAGGAATGATGTTAGCCCGTCCGTTTCGTCGGGGTCCGTCTGTTTCACCTAGTTAAAATACGAAAAATACGTACCTGGTTGACGAGAGTCATACACGGTCCCGTCGCCGGTGCCACGGTCCGTCGATGTATCCTCAATGACAATTATATTTAGTAATTGTTACTGCAGAATTTTCTGGTGATTTAGGCCTGCAACTTTAAAAACCCATTAGTAGAAATCTACCATTACTAAAAAGACATATAAGTTTGGGTTTGCCGTTCCCACAAGCAGTGATTGGTCATCCGCGGCCGACTACTGTGGGACACTTGATTAACTCAGCCTTCATCAAGATGGTGTCTTGGGGTGCCTCTATTAACTTACTAGTTATTCCCTAATGCTTTAATGGCCACAAATACAGAAAGTTTGTGGATATTTTTTTCGTTCTCCTATTATGTCTCCATCTTAAAAAACCTCCAACTCCCCTCCTGACTCTTTTAACGCACCTGCTCCATGGGGCATACTTTGAGTAATCAAGTAAAGGGCCAGTCCCCGCCCCCCTTATGGAACACTTGATCTTGCCTAGGACAAGATGCGACCCAGAACTGGTCATAACAAGGCAAAATCTCGCACCATAAACTCTTTTTTGTTGCAATCTTTTGTTAATCCAGAGAGAGAAGTTCTCCTTCTTCAATCTTTTCTTGTGGCTAATGGCAGATAAACCGATTGGAGCTCCAACCACTCTGCCTCATGGTCCTACAAATGTTGAAGGTAGCGGCTTCTATCATTAATTCACCGAAATGTCATCTGTCCCTTCCTCCATATCAATAAGGCTCTACCTTACAGGATGGCTTACCGCAAGGATAATAGCCACTATCAAAATCGACCCTCAACAATCAGAAGAACAAATCAGCCGTGAAAAGAAAACGGTGTGACATAAAGACTCCAAAAGAACGAGTTGGTCTGACTCTCAGGGCACCAAGGATACAAGGAGTCAGTACCCTATAGGCCGTTTCACTGTCCGACAGCCATCAGTATCCGCACTCGCAGTGGTTTTTGGATCCCCACAGCGCCCGGCACTTTCTTGTAATCGAGAGGGGCAATGAATTTATGCGTTGCCCCGCGGAAAGGATCACATACTACTTTCGAGACACAAAATGTAATGACCCACTGTACAGGAATAGTGAACGTCACCGCATCTTCTTTCCGTTTTGTACGAGGATCTTTGTAGAAATAGCACTACATGTGTAGCAGTACTCTCATCAATCCTGCGTGACAGGGGTGACCGCGATTCTTTTCATTGGTGACCAAATAAAACAAATCTTTCCAATATTTTGGCTACACGGGAAGGGGGAGTAGGGAAAAAGCGGCCATTGGTTCTAGAGCTATTCCTAATCTATAACCAAAGGGACAATTGTAGAAGCCTGCTTCATACATTGTTAGTGAAACGCGGCGGTATTTACCCATGCTCGCAGTCTTTCATCCAGGAAAGAAAGGGCTAATCTCTGAGGAAGAGTGGTGGTGAAAAACAGGAGGGGACAAAGAAGCGGAAAAAAAGGAAAGCGGGGATGTAGAGGGCGCCTAGTCCTTTTACCTCTGGCGCGTCAGTTCTCACACATTTGATAGGTACACTCTCTGCATGATTTTCCCTTATATTGCCTTCTCTTCACACACTACCCATTTACCGACATGATCTTACCTCTTTCTATTCGTCACATTTTCCTCTGTAGATGCAAGGTTGGGTCAATGTTTGCTTACCACCCCGAATAGTGATTTGCCATACAGTGCGCATCATTCTTTGGATTTTGGAAAGTGTTGCTAGGAGAGGCCCGGTTGCCGTTGGTTGGGGACTGTCGCAGAGTAATTGGGCCACTTCGCAATTCGTCTGTTTAATAATCGAAATTTGCAATGTGTATCAACTTTTTGCCCAATACTAGATAAATCACCAGCCCTCACTCTTTATGGGCGCATCACTTCACTAGCAAGCGAACCTCCTCATCATTTTGTCAACATATCCCCAACCGCACCATATACTAATCTCCACCATCCCGAGAAGTAAGTTTCACGATTTTTTTAGGAGGGCATGGGCCCATTCCTTTCCTGTCGTTTCTATTGCATTAGTTACCCGCCTGTTAAAGTTGTTGGCGCGGTTGAGTTTTTCCATCTTCAGCACCTAATGAAACCCTCATGAATTGTCAATTCCATATTTTCCGCCCTTGGTTCCCTTGACCTTGGCGCACTTACCACCATTGATTTGAGCCGTGGTCGCTTGGATTGGGAGGACCCCCCGGTCTGCTCAATTTACTGCATAAGTGTCATCCTGCATAATAGCACTCATACATAGGAAGGGTGGTGTTTTAGCCCAAGTAGTTGAGCAAGTAGTGTCAAATTAAAATAAAGAGAGTCTTTTCTGCACCCCAGTGAAATGTTTTAGTACAAACCCAATCTTGGTTCTCATCTGAGCCATTTCCTTCTTTTCCCGAATCTCATCTATGGCTGGGTTGTGAGTGAACTGCACTTGCGAAGGTGTTTCTTTCCTCTTCTCCCTGTATCAGCCTTTCCCTAGACTCAAAGCTTTCTTTCGGGGAGATTTTTCTAATTTTTTTCAAGCAATCTCAAGCAAGAAATGATTCCTCTCCATAAGAATCCACCACACTAAGTTGTCCACACCCGCTTTTTTGTCTCATCCTATCACCCGAGAGACGTTTCTTCAGTAATTCATCATCTTATGCCGGTGGATTTGGAACACTTCTCAATATTAGGTGAATTTCCCAAGAACTACTAACTGACTCTCCTGGTAGTGCCACAAAGTTTGTTTACTCTGTCTTTGGGTTTGGTTTCTTGGTTACCGGCTGTGCGTGCTTAAGAAAACATCCCCTTAAATAGGGTTTCCAGAAAGTGACGATTGGAGTTTGTATGGGAGTGATTGACCCATATAGCACTAGCACCCTCTCGCTGTCTTAAATAGGAAACACTCCTGCCCTATTACCTATCTAGATCCAAACTTAGGCTCCCTGCAACAACTTTAACACACTGCCTGCCCTTTAAGACCTTAGTCTATATGGCATTGAATCCTAGAAGGTAAGCCTAAAACAAACCTCTGGCAGTGAGCTTTTTGGCATCAGGCTACTATTTTACACACAAAGGATGTGGCCCTGTGGTAGGAGGGGCAAGACAAGTGCCCATCCGAGTCTGCTATGTTTTGATCAATACCCGTTTGTAGTATGCTTTGGGGCCGGAGCGGGATTTTTTCCCCCCCCTCTATTCGTGTTCACCGGAGCATCGGGTTAATATTGACCATGACATCCAAACCGAGCTGGTGATGTTCTGGTTCGGATCATCTTCATGTGATCCAAAGTTTTGACTTCATATTGCACAGTGTACACTCTAGCTCGTGATCGTAGGGAAACAAGGGTTCTCTTCCTCTCCTTGTATTTGCATACCAGGTAGATAGTTTCAAAAAAATCACAACTAACAAAACAAAGTACAAATCGACAATATCAACTAAACTATAGTATAAGTTTAACGTAATCTAAAGCTATATTCCTCCCCGCACCAGCGGTGCCAAATTTGACGCTCAAACTTACTTCTCAAAATAGAAGTAAACGGTCCGGTCAAGTAAATAACCCAACTACGTGAGGTTTGGATAGCTCCCACGAGGAACATAGATGTAGACTTACTTCAACCCTGTTAATTACTTATTGTTTTTGGGTCATGACCCTCATTGGAAAGTAAAAAACATAAAAAGGGGGGGTTTCTATTTCTAATGATGAAAATAAAAAACGACTTGGAAGAGACACTTAAACAACGTTGACAGTTGGATTTTATCAATTACTCAAAGTAACTAGGGTTTACATGTTCCCCACAGGTTCCATAACTTGAGACTTCTAACTATCAAAACATTCTTTTTCCTTGTATCTCTTGCATGCCAAAGTGATAAATTAGTTTATTTCTAAATCCTTGGTTTCGACATCAGAAATCTCACTTCCACAACCTTGGTCCGGCTACGTGTGTTTTGCTATCGCTAACATTTTTCTGTACGTCAATTAAAGCATCACAAGGTTCGATAATTTGACTACGTATATTACTTCGGCCAATAAATACTAAGCCTATTATATTAGTATACCTAAATCTGATGTTAATAATTCTTTTCCTATTACTCCTCCTTGGTCCGGCAATAGCATTAAGCGAGGTTCTAAAACGTTTTCCCATCCGGTAAAAAAGACTTCTAACGAAGGCGAAGATATTATTAATGCAAGACACTATTCTAGAATTTTTATGTTAGTTAGGTTTATCTCCCTTTATTGCCTATGGTTCCCACAACCCTAGTATGGAGTTTAGTTACTCATGGGCATAAACGACCATATCAAATATGGTTAAATAAGAGTTCATGTACTTACTTCAATTAGAACGAGTAAATCCAAAAGTTTTGCTTGATTAAATCACCAAAATCATTGCAAGAATCTCCCATCTCACCCTAAACAACAAAGTCTATATATATGTCTAACAATACGGAGTCTAACAGTCAAGAGTCCCTAACCCGAAAATGAGGTTTTTCGAACTATTTATAAAAAAAATAAAAACCTAATTAAACAAGGACTTTGTTTGCTGAAAAATCATGCCAAAACGCTGTTGGGTCCTACGGACCTCCAACGACGAATCGTCTGGTCGACGACGGACCCGTCATGGACTTCGTCGTCCCCATACTTGTCGCAATTTTTTCTCTGCTGCTCTCTCACCACCCTCGACGGCCAATGTAATACGGACCGTCATAGGCACAACGGTCCGTTCGAGGGTCTTCGTTTTCAAACACTTTAAACTCTGGAAATCGGGTACTGGATTCTTCTCTGAACTTCATGCGAACCTGCCGGAATGGACTTTCATAAGCCTGGACGGATCGTCACAAGCTTTCGTAACCCCACACTTGGTCAACTTTCCGCCATCTTCCTTCACCGCTTCACACGCTGCTACCTAACGACCGTCACAAGCACACGACCAGTCATAAGCCTGTAGGTGTCCCTCTTCTGCTTTCATCGCCAAACTCTCCGCATTCATCTTTGACAGATTTTCCTGCAAACCAAAGAAAACTTAATATAAAAGATTATCACAAAAAAGGTTTTGGACACCTAAACTTAAGGAAAAAGTCTTAATTTATACCGTGAAACCACTATATATGATCACAACCAGGCCTAAAGTCATCTACCATAAGTCGTACCAACGCATACTTTAAATCTTTCAAAGGATCTAATGACAGGGGCATGCAACGAAATACAATCTTAGTTTTTGACTAGAATAAAGCTGAACTTAGGGGTCTCTTGGGAAAGGGACCAAGAGAGAAGAAAACACATTCCTTAATGTCGTTCAACACTTGTTTGAATGCTGCCAATTTCCTACGAAACCAAGTCTCACCACCTAAACTTCAAGCACAACCCGTCGAGGAACCCCTTTTTGTTTTCGTTTTTACAATTTCTTTGCTTTTGAGTTTTTGCGTTCAAGTTGTTGATGAACTTTATTTTTTATCTGTTCTTTTTATTTTCTTGAATACTGATCATGCAAGTGTGGGTGAGAGTAGATAGAGAGATGTGAGAATGAATGGATTAGGATTGGGAGAGTTAGGCGGAGACTTAGTAAAATTAGGACTCCTCGTTATTTATTAGTTTTATTATAACTCTGATTTTCCTTTACTTAAATCATAAAATTAAATATTAATTCATTCAACTAATTCAGTAAATACCAATTAATTCATTTAATTCGTTGCTTCTACCCAGGTTCGAACCCAGGAAAGCTTAAATTTGCACAAGGGTAAAATTCGGTCAACCCCTACCTGAATTGCCCCTTAATCATGTTAATTAATTAATTAATATTTGGGGTAATTACAATACTACTCTTATCCTAAAAAAGACAATTTTACCCCTAGACACTCCAAACTTAAGATTACCCCTTTCAAGTTCTATTAAGACTCATCCGGGTGAATCTTCATACTCGGGTTCCCTACATGGCTGGACCCAACCTTGCGTAGCTCAACTAACTCCCCAAGTTGGTTGGCTTGGCTGTTTCATAGGTTCAGAGGTCTGGTTCTATGCGCATCAATCCATGTGAACCCGGTGTAATCTTAGGCATTCGAGATACATTAGCATTACTTAGCATAGTCATTTTAGAGTTGTTACAAAACCCCACATGAAAATCATCCTTTTGAAACTAATTTTGGAAGAAATTTTTGGTGAAAGAAATCCAAAAGATGAAGAGTTCCCATATCATGATATTACTTGAAGATTGGTGGAGAAAAGTTCACCTCTTGCTTCCCTATTTCCCTTAGCCTTGGTCTTCGATGGAGTTCTTCTTTAGGAGAGAGAGAGAGAGAGAGTAGATAGAAGGAAGAGTAACTTGAGTTTGGGAAAAATGAGGTGTTAAGTTGGGTTTAGACATAGGTTAGTTTATATAGTTTCTTACCTAACTAATTAACCACACCCCTAATCCTTAATTAAATCCCTAATTAACTTAATTAAATGAACCCTTTTAAAAAAACAGAAAATTTGTAGTCCTGACCTACGAGACCCCACCCTATGGGTCATAGGTCGGTCGACGCGCACTCTTCACGAGCTTCCTGCACATCCCTCGTTTAGGTTAGAGAGTTTTTATTTTATCCATTTAGAAAAATGGATAAGTATCCATCGACGAAGGAATCGATGCCCCATCATTTATCCTATGCCTCGTCACTGGCAAGCGTTGGTAGCTACTGCCTAATGAAAGCCTATTAGCCAAAATGAAAGGGTCCTCCTCAAGGACCCTTAGGGTGACCCTTGGGGAGTCGTACTAGACATTTCAACCCTAAACCTACTACAATACTAGTTTGACACCCTTCCATCAATTTTAATCAAATTCTGACTCCTAAAACCTCGTGAAATATGCTAAGAAAGACTAGCACCTCTTTCACTAGTTTCCGAACTTCATGGACGTTCCTTGACGTTTTGACTCTAAAACTTCCTCAATGACATAAATATATTTTTTAATCTTAAAACAGTTTTACAAACCTAAGACAATCATGTGAGGCTATAGATTAGGTTTTGGACTTTCATAGTGTTACATTATCCCCCCAGGAGCATTCTTCCCCGAATGACACTAAATATTTTAAAGGAAAATGATAGACTCAATACTAGTAGCCCAACCAACAACAACTTATCCCTGCATGAGTTACACCTCAAATAAACATAAAAACATGGAATTTACACAAAGTAACTCAAAGCATCAATTACCACATGTAAGAGCTCAACATTACCACATAAGAAATTTCATTCTCAACAACAACATGAGCGCAACACAACATATATAGTTACTTGTTCTAAAATTACTTCCAAACACATTACTTGCTTAATATCATTTTATAAAGGCAAGAACATACCAAAATACACAAAATGAGTGAAAATAAAGTAAAAGAGAATTTCTTATGAAAACTCAGCTTCTACAAAAACCTTTATCATGAATATGCATATATTTGCAAAACAAGTCAAATTCAATTTATTCATTATTTTCATTAATAATAGGAGCAACTAACCTTAATTAGCAAAGATATGAGGTTAACGGGACTTCATTGCAGCCTTGGACTCCCATGTTGCACCCTCAACTAGGTGGTTTCTCCATAGAACTTTTATGGAGGCCACCGTTTTGTTCCTCAATTTCATCATTTGACGATCAAGAATTTCCACCGGAACCTCCTTACAGGAGAGGTTCTAGTCCACACCTAAAACCTCAATAAGAATAATGGAATCGGGATCACTGATACATTTCTTAAGAATTGATACATAGAATACCGGATGAACCGAAGCTAGCTCACTAGGTAATCTCAACTCGTATGCAACATTGTTAACCCTTTGCAAAATTTCATATGCACCCACATAATAAGGACTCAACTTAAATTTCTTACCCAATCTCATCACTTCTTTTATGGGTAAAGTTTTCAAATACATCTTATCACCTTTTTCAAATTCAAGCTCTTATTTTTTTATTGTCAGCATAAGAATTTTACCGAATACAAGCTTCCTTCAACCTATCAGTTATGATACAAACTTGAACCAAATATTCATATAATCATTCGGGACCAAGGAGTGAATACTCAACAACTTCAAACCACCCAACCCAAGATCTTCATCTCATACCAATTAAAGCTTCAGAAGGAGACATGTATATTGTCTATTGGTAACTATTGTTATAAGAGAATCAACAAAAGGAAAAAGTTCATCCCAACTTCCCTTGAAGTTGATAACAAAATCTCTAAGCATATCCTCAAGTGTTTGAATAGTACGCTCCGCTTGGCCATCCATTTAGGGATGAAAAGCGGTGCTTAACTTCATGTTTGTACCTAACCCTTTTTGGAATGACCTCCAAAATCTAGATGCGAATTAAGCACCCCTATTCAATATGATGGATAATGAAATACCATGAAGACACACAATCACATTTATAAAGATCCTTGCGTAATCCTCGCCGAGTAAGTGGACTTGACGGGAATAAAATGATCGAATTTTGCCAATTTATCCGCCACTATCAATATACAGTCATTTTGCTTTCTTGTCCAAGGAAAACCCACTACAAAGTCCATATTAATTTCTTCCCATTTCCAAGTGGGAACTTGCATTTCTTGGAGTAAGCCATCCGATTTTTGGTGCTCGACTTTCATTTGTTGGCAATTGGACACCTTGCAACAAATTCTGTTATGTCCCTTTTTAAGACATCCTACTGAAACACTTCTCTAAGGTCATGATGCATTTAGTAGATCCCGAATGAATAGAAAGGAACCATGAGCTTCTTAAAGAATCGACCACAAAGCCCTGGTACACTTTATAAGTTAATAACAGAGCAAATGTAAGCCTATCTTTCAGGATTTGGAAGCTTCTTTCACATTCCTCCGACCACTCAAATTTCACACTTTTTTGGGTCAAGGTATTCAAAGGAGAAGCAATGGACACAAAAACCATCCACAAACCTCCTATAATACCCCGTTAGACCAAATAATTTCCTAATATTGTTGGAGTCAATGGTCTAGACCAATTTTAACCACCTCGATTTTCCTTAGATAAACCTCAACTCTTTCACTAGAGATTATATGACAAAGAAACACCACCGATCTCAACCAAAACTCACATTTGCTATACTTTGCAAATAGTTGGTGTTCCTTACGGACTTGTAATACCACTCTCAAATGGTCCATGTGTTCACTCTCATATTTTGAATATACGAAGATGTCGTAAATTAATACATTGACAAATGAATCCATGTAACTTCAAAACACCCTATTCATTTGGTCCATAAACTCTGCCGGGTAATTAGTGCGACCAAAGGACATTACTAGAAACTCATATTGACCATATCTAGCTAGAAATTCCATTTTTTGTATATCCTCACCTCTCACCCTAAGTTGATCATACAAATCTCAAGTTAATCTCAGAAAAGTAGCTTGCCCCTTGAAGTTGATCAAACGAGTCGTCAGTACGATGGAAAGGATACTTGTTCTTAATGGTGACTTTATTGGGTTGGCGATAATCAATGAAAATTCGAAGGGACCCATCCTTCTACTTCACAAACAATACTGGTGCACCTCATCGAGAAATACTAGGTCTAATGAAGCCTTTGTCTAGTACGTCTTTGAGTAGGGGCTTCAACTCTTTCAATTTAGCGGAGCCATTCGATAAGGAGGAATTGAAATGAGGTTGGTAGCCGGTAGCAAGTAAATACCAAAATCAACTTCCCGTTCGAGAGGGATTCGGGGAAGATCATTATGAAAGACCTCCAAAAATTCCCTAATTACAGGGACAAACTCAATGGGAGGATTTTTGGAGTCTAAATCTTTGACTCTTATAACATGGTATAAACTCCCTTGTTAGATCATCGTAAAAGCCTTTACAGAAGTAACGATACGACCTCTAGGAATATAATAACCCCCTTCCACTCCAAAACGGGTTCATTTGGAAAATTGAACTTAACAATTCTTGTCCTACTATCAATGGAAGCAAAACAATCATGCAACCAATACATTCCAAAAATGACATCAAAATTGACTATATCAAGTTCTACTATTCAACATGAGTAACTCTATAGGCCAACATTATCAGAAAATTTCCATATACACTCTTTACAACAACCGACTCACCTACCAAGGTAGTTATAACAAAATTTTCATTTAGGCCATCGGGTAAAATATCAAACTTTATAGCTACCAAAGGTGTAAGGAAAGATAATATAGCACCCATATCAATTAAATCATATACATAAATAGAGAAGACTTGTAAAATACTGGTCACCACATTGGGAGAACTCTCTTTCCCACCCCTAGAGCAAAGAGCATAAAAGTTATTCTTTCTTGGAGCATAAACATTAGAACCACTATCTTTAGATTTCCCACTCCCTTTGTCTTGCCTCTTTACATAGGTCAATATCGAACCTTGTGGACACTCCTGCCACACCTAAACCAATTGTCTGTCCCAACACGAGACTCAGCAAAATGCTTCTTACCACACTTTCCACAAGTTGTCTTTTTACTTGGTGAACTAGTACCTCTTCCCTCTTGAGACATAGTGTTAGAAACTCTATCATCATGATCCTTGGGAAATTTTGAAGGAACTTTATTGGAGAACCTCTTTTTGAATCTTGGATTGTCTTGAATTTTCAACCTCCCCTTAGAAGAACAACCTTCATGAGCCTTGTCTCTCTTCACCTCCATATTCTTCCCCCTAGTCTACTTTCTTGCACTTGTTGAGCATGAACCATTAGATGAGAGATATTAATATTATCATGAAGAATATCCAAACAACATTTTTCTACCAAGTCTTCGGACACTCTCATAAGAAAACGACTCATCTCATCCTTTGGGTTAGACACCAAGGATGGATCAAACCTCGACATTTTAGCAAATTTCAAGGAGTAATCACTCATACTTTTTTCACGAAGGTTGATGAATTCTTCCACCTTGTTTTCCCTCAAATCTCTAGGAAAGAACCTATCAAGGAAGTCCTTCTTGATGATCTCCCAAGTCACCAGACCACCTCTTAGTTCCCTATTATCTCTCAATTCAATGTAACAAGTTTGGGCCACATCTTTGAGTTGATAGGATGCCAACTCGGCTTTCTTAATTGAAGTCACACCCATAGAATAGAGGATATTCTAAAGGTCATGGCTTGGTCCAAATTGAGAAAATCTTACCTTATTTCCCCGTCTGTTATAGGTGGAGGAACTATCGCGACTTGACCACTCATAGGGACTTTCTTAAGTGGAGGCACTTGATTGTGTTTTAGAGGATCTTAGTTGTTAGTAGCTCCCACATTAGCAACCCCTTCCTCGGACCTTATTGTGGATTCCCTTCTAGTAGTCAGACCTATAACCACAATAAAAAGTTTATGTGAAAGAACATAAAGTAAGAATCTAGAGGCACGACATAGGATTACAAGAAAATGAGAATTCCCTAAGCATCACATAGACTCTCATTCAAAAGTGTGGATAAGTTCACAATTATGTATAAGAATCTACATAGACGTGGTTTAATGAGACATCGATCCTAAAGATTTTCAACCTCATGCTCCGATATTCAGTTTGTCACATCTGGGGACCACCCCTAAAAGTAATCGATATTATGGTCCTTGGAGAGGAAAAACTCTAGTCTCTTCGCATTCGTCATTACATATCATAGGTTAAAAAGTGCAGAAAAATAATTTTTTTCATCTACATCTACGTTATGAGGTCTACATAGACCTCTCACTTACACATAAGATATACATAGGGAGTATAATTACACTTCTCGCATAGGAAGATTACATAGGCTTCTACTTTTATATCATATATACAATATAAATAACATATAGTTTGTTACAGATGTCTTATACAAAACCACCTATGTAAGAATACAATTCGGGCATAGCCCTTACAAAAATGTATAATTGCCACTCAGGAATTACAACAATGTCTTAAACAATAAGAGCAAAGTGAAATTCAATAGACTATAGAAAGTTACATAGGTAGAATGAGAAAAGGCATCATCTTCGAAATTTGAGGACATACCCACACTTGGAGAAATCATCCAAGCCTTCATGCAAATTGGCCACGAACCCTTCAACAACCTCAACCTAAAATGTTTGAGAAAAAGTGAAAAATAGGGGTTAATAAATCACTTGTACTGAGTATGGAAACATATGCACACACAACTTAGAAATCGTGCTAAGAGGGACATTTGTTAAAAACCATGCCAAGTTAGTTTGAAAAGTGTTATGAACAACCAAGAACACATATAAGAAAATAATCATTTATTCCTTAAGATAATAGCATATTCAATACAATACCAACATCATCAAGCATGATCAAGTCAACATGTGTAAAGCATATTAGAACCATAGTTAAAACAACTCCAATATCATGTTATAGCAACAAACCATGTTCAAGAGTTCATAACATTACAACACAAGCAAAACCCTTACTCATAACCCCTTACCAAGATTACTAGTCTAATGAACAAGTGAATCTCCATAACCCCACTCAATGAAGTAAAATAACCAAAGGATCACAAATAATGTCCAACTTTACAAAACATAAAATAATGAGTATTCATCATCATAGTTAGCAATATACACAAATAACATGTTCAGAAGTGAAACCAACATCATATATTATCATCAACATGTAAAGTCAACATATGCATATCATTCACTTCATAAGAGTACAAGAACATAAGACCATCCTTCTAGAATATCCCTCAAGGACAACTAGTGCAATGTATAGGTAGAGTCCATACCCCTACCTAGATTAAGTGAAACCCCTTAAGTCCTCCTAATAAGTGTTAACTTTATTACTTCATTTTACTTTCGCGAACATCTTCCTTAACCGACATATACCACATGAGTTCACGTGGAATCCGGTGTCATGATATCCCACACCGAAGGAACGTAGATTACTTGCCAATGTAGTACAAAAATATGAATTTAGCACCTAGGTGGATCCACTTGTTAGTGTTCCTATGGGGAAACATAGTTCAAGAACAAGGAGACGTATTTGAGACACTCTTTATGCCTTTGGCATTGTATTCTCTATCTCATGAGTACAATAGTGAACCTACCTTCCCTACTTGTGAAGGGACACTCTCACTACTAGTTCACTCGGGACTAAGCTAGAGTCCCTATTGAAATGTCTTTCTTTAAGAATCATAACTTATTTTAGGTCATAGGAGATTAACTCCTTGTATTGTCACATATGGACAGTATCCCTATAGAAGCCCTAAAGCCATGTATTAACTCGAAGCTGCAGTAACTAAGATGTTAGCAACCTTCTTAGCATTTTCATACTTCATAGGTTAAGATACGGACAAATTTTAAAAAATTTCATATTACAATTACTTCTGAGGTAGTTGGTTTTCTTAGATCTCTCGCGTACAAATAATATCACTCATTATCGAGTTATAGATTAGAACCTTTTCACTAAGGAGATACATAGTCTTCTTACTTTTATGTCACACACTATATATAAGATACGATATAGTCTTAAAACGGATGGCCTATATAAATTAATCATATAAACAATATCTATAACAATAGGGCATAGGGGACCATACATCCATCATAATAAAGCCATATACGGACCGATAAACAATCTACTACTCTACATGAAAGAAATGAACCAAAGTGTTAGTAAAGTCTAATAAAATTCCAATTACTACGCACAAGTGGCTTGTGCCTCCAAAGTGGTGAGAGACCTACACATTAATTTTGGAGAATTGGACCAGTCTTCTTCAAAACTCGTCAAAAACTTTAAACGACCCACGAACATTTGTCTTATTTTTTAAAATGTTGGGAAATAGGGGAAGAAGAGAAGGAAATGATGTTGGCCACCATCACTTGTACTATAGTATAGCGAAGGGGGGGGGGGGGGGGGGGGGGCGGGGGGCGGACCATCTCTGCACACAAAAAAAAAATAGAAATCATGATAAAAAGGGAATTTCATTAAACATATTATTACTTTGAAAAGAATTATGAACATGCATGAATCATACAGTCCCAAACAGGTAATATTCATCAAAGTCAAGACATGTACATACAAAATACAAACAAATACTAAAGCTAGGATCTTCTAAGTAAGAATTGCATTCCACATAATGAGCTCTCATAATCAATACAACTATTACCATCAAGTTATAAAGATCAACAAGATGTAAGGGTCTAACATTCGAACAAAAGTAAGACCATTCCCATGAGCCCTTCATTAAAATCAGTGTGAAAATGATTTCATAGTTAGGTATCCCATAACCTCTAAACCCCAAACAATCGTAAAACAATAAGAACCATTAAGTAATGCCCAAACTCACATACTATGCCATTAAGAGTAAACATCATCATACCTTTACAATAGAGACCATAACATGTTCATAAATGAAACCACATCATTCATAGTGTCACCAAACATGTAAGATCAACATATCTAATATATTTACATTTATAAGCACATAATCACAAAGTACATCCAAGAAATCCTTCAAGATTCCCTCAAGGAATCAACTAGTGATGTAAGGTAGAGTCTCATACCTCTACCCCTAGACTATGTCCAACTCTTAGGTCAGCTAGTTAGAGTTACTTGCATATTTTATCTTTGTTTACCTTTTGAGAATATCGGCCCATTAACCGCAGCCGATGACCATATGAGCTAATGGGAATCAGTGTCATGGAACCCTACACCACAATTAAAAAGGAGTGACTCAATTTCCAAGGTAGACTTATAACCATGAACATAGCATCTATGCGGATCACTAGCATAGTATTCATATGGGGTGGAAGCAAATAGGAAGCAAGCAAGTTCACAGAACTAGGGAAATGTAGTTGGGACCCTCATCTATACTACATGCATTATAGTCTCGATTCAAGAGTCATTAGTGTTCCTACCTTCAATATAGCGGATGGGAACCCACCACTATCCTAACTCTCCTGTTTTCCACTCGGTGCTAAGCATAACGTAACTTCCTTTGAACGGACCATGCTTTAGTGGTCGTTATTAACATTATAGTTCGTTTAGGTCGGTAGGGTATATCCCTTATATAGTCATCCTCATAGCTAATAGAATTGCCTGAGAAATGTCCCTTGGTCCATAAAAATTTGACAAAGTGAGGTTAGCACATTTACAGAACCCACACATATAACTACCCCCCCGGACATTGTAGTCAGACCAACCATTCCCTTCACTAACATTTTTACATTAGGCCAAACATCTCAAAACAAATAATTTAAAGAAACATTCTATTCAACATCATACCAAACTTAATCAACACATTGCATAATAAGATACAGACCATGTGTAATAAATGCATTACGTGAAACACAATTAATTCATAATTAAGTAAGGATTGTAAATCCACAACCACATACCCCAATCTCCTTTAGACAGCCACATCAAGTATTTGTATACGTCAACTATCCAATTACCAACCCCAATAATGAGTGTAACCTATCATCACCACAATAGTTTACAATCAACCCCAGCTATGAAAGTTACACCCCCCACAGCACACTCACTCACTCACAAAGTCACTCCACTAGTTTATTTGGGCCCATTTTTAATATTTTAGAGATTAGGGTGTAGGTTAAAATCATGATCTAAGTCCACCACCATATAGGTCAAGTAAAAAGATCTAACATAATTGGGTTAGAATCTATCAACAATATATCACAACTTATGTCTAGAATCAAAAAGCATAACCACAATTATACGCACTCCTGTTTAACAATTCAAATTATAATATAAGAGGATACCGACCTGAAAAACTTTCTTTTTCTAAATCAATTTAGAGAAAACCCTTTGGGGAAAGACACCGATCCCCACAGGTGAAAGCAATCTCATTCAAATTAATAACTGTATGAAGTTGATAGACAAAAATGTCCGCCCTACTTTAAGCCCCTTATAATCACGTTAGACTATTAGTCTTGCGGTACTTACCCCTCTTATTGTAGCCTCTGGTTTGGGGAGGAGAAGGAAGAGCAATTGGCGTTTTGGGAATTAAGATGAGAGTTCCTCCGGTTAGTCAATTACTTAGGTTACTGGATTCCATTCTAGTACATAGTGACTCCCAAACCCTAATTATACTGAATATCAACACTTAACCCTAATTAATTATTCTACCCACAACTCCCTACCGTCGGCTTACCGCTGCCCTCTCCCCATTAAATAACATGACATCTAATCTTGCCACCAAATGTTTTCGGAAGCCCCCCCCCCAATAACGACCCCCCCCGGGGGACCACTGACACCACATGACCCCTGCACGGACGGGTGTTAGGTCACTAGCGCTAGGGTCAAGCCGACGGCCCAGAGAGCCCCCTTACCGTTTTCTTTTGCTGCACATTAGTCCGTGGCTGTCAGAGACTCCTCGACCCAAATGTGGCCCCCTGTTACTGATAAAAGTCGTTCCCTACACGTGTGGTTCATCATGGCATCGTCACCGAGGGACCCTCTATCTGTCAACTCACCGGCTCGTCGATGAGTGGTTCGGTAGGTGCCCAGTGTGCCAATTCTGTACCCAAACTGTTGTCTTTCACCCAATCTGAGGTGGTCCTCCTCAAACCCTGTGGATTTTTGTGTTCCTTGGGGGACGACATACCCGTTGATATGTTTTCGACCTCTTTACAACAACCTAAGACGTATAGAACCTTAACAACTCTAAATTTCATTATTTTTGACTCTCAAAAGTCTTATTAAAAGACTAAGGCCACAATCGCCCTCTTGACAAAATTCCAGTCCTTCCCCGGACGTCATGGATGTTCATTGACATTTTTTCTAACTAGATTCTTTGAACTTTTTGGTGTCTATTACTGTTACTCCCCCACCGTCACCCCCTAGGAACATTCGTCATTGACATTGACATATAAATATTCTTTTCAAAAATAAAAGAAGGCATAGACTCCCGGATTAGCCAGGCCCGACCAAAACACTTAAACAGCTAAACAACACATTCAAAACCTGATCTTACAATCCAGAATGCACAAACTAAACCACAGTGACCGTTTAACACAGCAACTGACAAGACATCGATTTCAACTAATAATAGTTCAACATTCATTTCATGCTTATTCATTATGCACAAGACTCTCAACCACTATTACAGCCAATACTTTCACGGAAGGCCACGGTCACACCCCTTGGAGGGGAAGCGGAAGGGTTTTTCCAATTTAATTGACGGTATTGAATAAGGGATTATAATTTTTTTAAAAGGTGCCACTTGGAATTGAATTATAGTGTTCCAACTCACATTTTTTTTAATCCCGAATCAAAAGGAAATGAATCTTTATTTTGGTCTGCGAGCCAAAAATTTAGGTAAGGATTTGTGACTAAGGGAAGGCTTATTCCGGCATCCCTCGCGTCTCGTGGTTCTAGCACAGAGTCATTTTTATGGTGACCTGTTCTATAAAATTTGTGTAAAATATTTTTGCGCATACCTATAGCTTTTGGTCATCTGATTCAGCTTTCTTTACTTGTGAATTTGCATTTTTCGCTGAAATTTTATTTGGTCTCATATCAGATGCATAACTACATTCTAAATCTTTACATTTGGAGACATCTAATTGTCTCTCATCTCTAAAGTTCCTCCCATACCTAAGAAATGTTCTCATCAAGTCTATTACTTTAAATTAATAAAGTTTTTTAATTTTAAACAGGTGCGTTCACTACATCTAAAAATTTTACGTTTTTCAAAAAGATGTGCAATCTATTCTTAATCAAAAACCAAATATTATTAATATGCTAAAACTCAGTCGTAGCGCATTAAAACAAAAAAATTTCCTTCATAATTAAACCTAATAATGAAAAATAAATCTAAATGTTGAGGATTACAATATATAATTTTGCCTATTTACTGATTGTCTGTAAATTTACAGGTAATACTTTTTAGTATTCGTACTCTTAAGTTACATGTCCAAAATGAAGCGCTATACTTCTACTACAACAACAACAATAAAAAATTGTTTAAAAAATATTATTTTTGTGTGCTGTGGCGACGTGTGATTGTGATCAACAGAAAACAAAATAATTTATTTTTATTTCTTTTTATTTATTCATAGTCTCAGCCTATACCTATTTATGTTTATTATATAAACTCACGTACAAAGAAAAAAAAAGTTAGTGACCCATTCATTTTAAGAGGATCGAAAAAATAACATTTTTTCAAAAATCAATGTACTAACTCTACATCTTTAATTAATTTTTGATATTCGAGGATTTGAGTCGTGACATTATACCTAGAAACTTATTCCAAGTATCAAAATTGTCTTCAACATAATAAACTGCAAAATATGAATTTAAACCCCTTCGCTTCCCTTTTATTTCAAATTTAATTATTGAATACAACATACAAGATATATAAAACAAAATATATCCATAATTACGTCAAACATTCATAGATAAATTAAAAGACATATGTTAAACTGTTGAATACCGAAAAGATCTTGACCTAGAACCTCTGATTTATAAACACCACAAAAATCTTTATTTTCTTTTGTTGTGTTCTTTGGAAAGGATATGAAAATGCTTCATTTATCTGCTTGCTGCACTTATTCTTTTTGCTGATTGTGATGTCTTGTTTGTTTTTTGTTATTCATCCATCCGCTTTCTGAATTTTTCTTGGATGTTTTGTTGAATTTTTTTTTAATGGTGTTGTGACATATATCGTGTGTACGAGTGTAGTGGATGTGTGGGTGCAGTGGAGAAGATCATGTGGGGGGTGGGATGTGATAGTAGGGGGTGTGTGTTGGCCGTGAGGGATTACTGGATACTTTATTTCTCTTATTTAAATATATTAAAATTATAACTAATAATATATATCTAGAATCAAGCTGTAAAAATTAAAAACTACAATGGCTAATAAAAACAGATTAAGAAAACACTATATTTATTTATTACAGTTGTTGAATTATAAGAAGTATATTTCTATAGATTGCACTTTATTTTTTGTGTACAATTTAAATAAACAACTACATTCAACAAATGATTCTACTTTTTGTTGTTTCCCGTCCTTCCACTTCTTTAATTTATAAAAAAATAACATAATTAAACATAAGATAAATATTAACCGAATATATAACTTTAAACATCAAGAAATTATTTAAGCGGAAATATGCTAAAAAATAGTCGATACAACCTTCTGGATGGCGGTCAAAAAATTACGTTTAAAACAATTGCCCATATTTGACTGGAGGAACACAGAAGTGTTTTAAAGCATAGACCGAAGTGAATGGAATGTCTACAACTTTTGCCCAGACAGACGTTGATTTGGATAACACGAATAAGTTAGGTTTTTAAGATAAACGCATCTAAGTCCCCCAACAGGAAGTAATGAAAAGCGGATAAGTTCTGACGAAACCTATATTTGAATGAAATATCTGTGACCGAGCTCTTGTTTGGAACAATTTTAAATATCCGGGGTTGTGAGGGACAGGTCAAGTGTCTAGTTGTAGTTCAAAGAGATGATGAGGTGATAAATGAATGAAAGTTAAGTTTTTAGGCTTCCATGACGGCTCTAGATCACGGATCTTATCCTATGTACCACCCCATTGTAACGACCTGTTTAGTCGTGTTTGAGTAGCAGATTTTAATTCTGGGGAAAAATTGGCAGAGGAACGGATTGCCAGACGGACCGTCATTGGTCCCCGACGGACAGTGTGGAGTGGGTCCCTGTCCCAGAACACTTCATTACAATTTGAATTTTAGTACTGAATATGATTCTATGAACTTCGCGGCGGAGTGGCAGGACGGACCGTTCGAAGGGCTCGACGGGCCCGCACAGGCCATTCACTTAAAAATCGACGTTTCTTTGTAAGCATGTGGACGGACAGAGGACGGACCGTGCAGGCCCGACGGCCCGGCCCCACCAGGCCTGAGAAAATATTATCGAAGTGTTACGCCACTGTTGTCGGATTTCTGTTTAATTCTTTGAGTTAAGGGCGTTTTGGACTATTTCTGCTTTCATTATAAAGTGGTGGGCGTTAATGTTAATAAGTCTAATTACTGGGGGTTAAAAGAGGTAACCTTAAGGTTAATTAGTGGGCTGTTTATAGTATGTGCCATATTTTAGTTACGTAATTACAGCTTATTAGGGTAAAGAAAGAGGGTTTTCCTTGAATAAGAAAAACAGAAAGCAACCAAAGAGAGGGAAATCGAAGAAGAGAAAGAGAAAACGAAGGCGCGGTGACCAAAAGAATGTGAGGAATTTTTCCTTGCTACTGATCACGAATCTCGGTGGAGGTATGGAGGGAGGTTATGGTTTTAACACTATCGTAGGTAAAATATTAATAGCGAACGATATGTGTTGCGCGTAGGATTATAACGTCCTTCTATATCTGCTATGTGTGTAGTGCATGATTAGATTTTATTATATATATATATATATGATTGATAAATAAGGCATGATTGATAAAAGACATTGAATCTTAAATCTTGAAGAAGAAGGAAGAATACCCTAAATCTGTCCTTTGCCACAATGATAATGCCTTGGTATAAAAGATAGGTCCATAATGACGCAAGTAGTGAGATCTCCACCGGGGGATCGGGTGCCCTTTCCGGTACAGGATAGAATAGAGGTCGGCACCCCCCCCCCACCCCTCCCAAGTCTCTGCAGTGTAAGTCCGACCACCACGTCGATAGTATATGGATGGGTGACACGTTTCTCGTAACTAGGATAGGATCGTAGAATTATGAGTGATCGGAGTGTTAAATTCCGACATCAGGAAGACTATGGAATCGGGTGCACGTATTCCCTTCCTCCCGGTATCCCGGATAGAATATTGAGATCGGCTAGTGTCACGTTACGACACCAGGATAGTCTATTGGATCGGTTTTGCCAGTTTCCGTAACAGGATTAGAATGGGAGCGGTAGTTGTACGTACCGAACGAGAGTAAATAATATAATGAATTTGTGAACGATGTAAATACCAATTCTAATTGATACCTAATTCCAAACTGAGTATGATGAGGAGCGGGCGTCCTATTGAGGTGCTTGGTGTTGTAACAAAGGACTTACTCTTGGTATATTGTCAACTGCTAGCATGTAAGGTATTCCGTTGATGTTATGACTGTTACTGATAGTATACCCTGTTTTTCATTTTGAGTTGGCCGATGATACCTACCTCAGTACTTGTGTTTTGTGTACATGACCCCACCCTAACTTTTTAGGTTTGCTTCTTTGTTATTGCTGCGTCGCAGCAAATTGTTTACCCCTTGTTCAGTCGTTCAACTCAACGCAACCTATTAGCACGTCATTATCCCTACACGCCCACGATCCTTCAGGGTGAGCATAACGCTTCTACTTGGCATTGGATTCTTGTCACTCTCCTCATGTCTTTTATGGCCGTGAAGTTCTCTTCGGCTATGGACTAGCTTTTGTTATTTAGTTTTAGATACTATTCTTAGGTTAGCTAATTTGATCATAGATGGTTTATTTGTCTGGTGCTTCGACTTCAGAGTTTGGTGCGATACACACTACATTAGATGCTTGAATTAAGTAACCGTTATTGAAACGTTTTATTAATAATTTCAGTCTTTCGCATTACTTTCTGTTGTTATTACATTGAAATTGTTTAAGGTTTTAGATGGGTGCCGTTTCGCCCCCAACCTAGAAGGATCAACGTGTGGGTTGCAGTCGCGTCCGATTGGGTCGTGACAAATTGTATCAAAACGCCGCATTTAGGTTGGGTCTATCACACAAGAACAGGTCTCCGTAGAGTCGTCTTAAGGACACTGGTATGGGGGACGCTTTTACTCTTTCTTGATCGAGGTCTATAAGACTTTAGGAAAATTCCATTCTTCTTTATTTCTTTCGTGCATTAACTTGAATTCCAATGGTATTCTAGGTGATTAATCTTTCCCATAATTGTATCTGACCAATGTTCACTTAGTTCGCAGACGAGGTTTAGGAACCTTAGATAGAAACGATTACGCAAACGCCAGCATCGGTGGAAACAGCGTTGCTTTTGGGTCTGAGCCGCCGCTGGGCCCGGTTGTAGACGAGGGGAACATACGGCACGGCAGGAGACAAGTTGGTAGACGGTCCAGAGTGGTGAGCCGTACTGTCCTATAGGGGAGAGGGCACGAGTCACCCGAGCCCATCTATGACCCTAGGCGCTGTGACTCACACCTCTCATCCAACCCGTGAGGAACCCCATGCCTAAACTTTCGTCCCAGTCAGAGTAAGTACATAAGAGACCGGGGAGGATGGGAGAGACAGAAAAGTAAGAAGAGGAAATGCCCCCAACCTACCAGCCCCCCCGAGTCACTGACTAATTTTTATCAAAGTTCTGCGTTCCCCTCGACTTCTCTAGTGGGTTGTTATATCAGGGTGCAGGCACCACTCAGCTGTTTTCTGCACAGACACCTGTCGGTTTCGGGGTACCCCAATGCATCCACTATGGCCCCTCGTAGGGACGCCATATTGGACATAGGCACGTTCCACGCCTGCCCATAGGGACTATAATGAGCAATCTCCACGATTTAGGCAGGAACGTTTACAGTTAAGTCTTGAAATTAAAACCTCCAGTCTCTCTAAGGGTGCGAATCTGTAGGGAATTTGACGAATTTCTAGTCTGAACACTGTCATTGAGCTACTAAATGGTGGTTAGAGCTGGCTAGAGTAAGAAACGGATTGGTTTCGAGTTCGTGTATGTTAGCAGTTCAAGGGCGCCAAAATTGTTACCTGTGCAGGCTGTGGCTGGCGCGAGGCTCCAATTGATTGCAAGTGTCAACCACAGAGCCCACCTATCTCTGGCCGCTTCTTAGCTGTTATCTGGAGATTAGTATTTTTTCCCCGAACCTTGAGGGATACGGGAAAGGGATGAGTTCTTGAGCCTAGAGTTATAAGGTAGGCCCCTGTCGGGTCAACTGCCATATGAGGTAAGTCTCGCCTGTTAATTATCCAGATATCGCCCCACAACACACACACTCCTGTTTCAGTCACACCCAGATTGTGCATGTCGGCGTTTCGTTGGGAATAGGCCCCGGTGAGCTACAAGAGTTGCGAATCTTCGGCTTTACAAGTAGCGGCTCACAGCGAAATCTTTTCTGACGTTGATACAGGCAGTCGTATTATGGTAGAGGCTCTCGAAAGGAGTGAAGCCAGAGGAACCATTAAAACCCACTTCCTCCGGGACTCATCGGCACATCCCAAGAGGTTTCAAAAGGGAGGTGGGTGTGTTTATACACGGTTCTATACTCTAGGGATATTCGCGGTTCCGGAGGTTACTCATGTTCGACACCATTAAGTCTTCACTACAGACTTTTGTAGGTTGGGGGTCACTCAGAACAGCAACACTTTCTCTGAGAGACCTTATGCTTGAAACCACCAGACAGTAGTTCCTATTGTGTTATGGGCGTGCTGGATTGGACGGGGCAAATATCCAAGATCTCTTCTTTGGTAGATTGCTACCCAAACTAGTTATACCGAACCCCCCCCAATAGTATATGGATCCAACATCCCCCCCCCCTTCGGTTGGTTCGCCACGTTCGGACACAAGGACAGTATATGCCCCGATCGGGTGCCGTTCCGGGACCCCAGGATTTAGAAATTTGGAATATGAGGATAGGGTTGTTTCTGAGTGTCAGTTCCGACCCGGATCACGCACTCGCGACTGTCCCCCTTTTGGTGCCCCATTTCAGTTCCAGCGGCCGTAACCAGATCGATGGCCCCCATGTCTAGCTGGAGTTCACGGCCCGCCTACTTGCGTCAGATTTAGTGTGCAATTAAACTTCCCCGCACGAATGGTATTTTGAGAAGCACTTTGTTGGTAGGTCTATATATTCTCAATGTCTTTCATGAACTAATTTCTCCACAAATGCGTATGATTGACGGAGGGTGAGGCCTCATTGGATTGTTGCTGTGCGCTTGTAACCAGGAGCCGTTCCCATTTTTCCCCTTGGTGTAACTTGTACACTGATGCTTTTCGTCCGATTGCTAAAGGTATATATGTTGATTTTATGATGGTTATCTTCTTGCCCTATGATACTGTTTTCTCACCTTACGGACCACCGTTCGGCCAACGCCGATAACCTACTCTAGTCACGTGTTGTCCGTTTGTACTGACCTGCCTGACTTTATGTTTTTCTTTTTGTTAACTGTGGCCCGAGTGGCAGCAAAAAAGTTCCTTGTCTTAACTCCACCGCAACTCTAGGCACCGCTCCCCCCACTTCTACTTATTCACCACCCCCGATCTTCAGGGTGAGTTTTTCTCCGCTTACAGCTCTGGATACTGGATCTTCTTCCCCAGTCTTGAATGCTGTTTGACGTTTTGAAGGACCAGAGTGAGCGTTTTTGTTTGATTTTTATGTTCTTACAATACACTTAGTTTAGTAATTTGATCACATAGATGTGTTTGTGGTGATTGTTTTGACTTCCAGATTTTGCGGCGATAAAATAGATGTTGATTTGTGTATGTTATTGTTATTGAATGGTTTTATCTCTCTTCACTTCCAATGAAATGTAAGTCTTTGCGACGCGACATTACGTATGTTTGCTTATATTACATTGAAATGTTTACGATTTAGCTTCGCGTTGGTTCGGCTACATAGATGGTACTGGGTGTGGTTCGCACAGTCGCGATCGATTGGGTCCCCTCGTGACAAAAATGAAATTTGAAATAGACGAAAGGAAAATCAAAATGTACAAGCTTACTATGCCTAGTTTAGACAGCCAGCGGCCTTTGACTTTGAGTCGTATTACTTGAGTCTTGAATTTCAGATATTCCACGGCGGGATTTTGGTGGAGATCTTGAATCTTGAATGGATTTGTATGCTTAACTGTGCTTGTCACTGCTGAGGTGAGCTTTGGACACTCTATAAATTGACAATTTGACTCTACCCATATGTTCTTGAACTAAACTGTGTACCCGTCTTCGTCTATTTGCAAAATACTTATTTATTAATCTGCATAATTTCAGTTTCTAGTCATCTGAAAACCAACCAACTATTCCTTCCTGACCCAAACTACTAATGTCAACCGTCCATCTCCGCTGATCGGGCATTTTACCGATATCATGTTTGACTTTCTTACTCTCTCCGTTCCTTTTATCTGTTCCTCTGTAGTCTAATTTGCTTCTCTCCCGTTACTGTCTCACGTCCTATGACAGTATCCCTTCTCGCCCTAGCTCACCCGCCACAATATTTGCGTTGAAACTCCTCTGCTTTTGGTTGTTGTTCGCCTCCCCGGAACACCCACTTCCATCGTTTTACTTTTGTTCTTCTTCAGTCTCTGTCACCCCTTGGCCCCCGCATCTTCTTCCTATATTTCTTCCGTGATCTTACAGATCACCACTGTCTCTTGCCTCCTGTCATTTTAAGACGCTCGAAACTTATAGTTTTTTACCTTGTCCTTCAATTCACTGTCCTCGTCTCCCTCTGTCCAAATTATTGACCCCCCCTTTCGATGCTCTTTGTTTTTGTGACTTCACTCAACCCCCAATTCTTCCCTGTATGATTGGGGCGTACGATGACTTCCCACTTTATTTTATACATCCCAACAATATGTTATTGCTCGCCCCACCTCTTTTTTTTTTTATTTCAGTGCATTTATGCATGACATAACATATTTTTTTGTTCCCATTATCCTCCCCGCTATCCCTAAAATGCTTATTAACCCTCCATTCCATAGCTTTTTTTTTTTTTTCAGTTAAAGTCGCCTCCCGCCACGATTTACTGATGAACCTCGCATTTTTAGTTATTTACCCACACATGTTTTCTATTGTTGCTCCTTGTTTGTTGGTGTTATCGAAAGGAACACTGCACCATATTGTTTTTTGTTTGTTGTGTCATTCTTCTTTTTGATCCTTTTTCGCTTTGTTCCATTTTGGCCTGGTGATGTTTAGTGATTTCTTCGCTATGTCTACTTCGTTGTAGTTATGTGTTTTTGTGTGGGTTGGCTGCCTTTGTCTGGTATTCCCTTAGTATTGTATGTTGTGGTCGGTCTCGTTGCTAAGTTCGACCCCTTTTCGATTGTGTCGTGGGCTCTTTCCGCAACGTGGACGGGCTCTAGGTCGCTGCCGTGACAGCTCTTCGCGGTGGGGTCCGTGGCTTGGATGCAGTGGAATTCGCGACAGCATGTTTTCATGTGTGGTTGTGGTGCTTGCGTGATGGTAAAACGTCGTCGTCCTGCCCAGATGGTAGTTTGGGCGCTTTGTTTTGTTTTCATTTTCGACTGTCTGTGACGTCAGTGGGTCTTCCTTGTTTGCGGGGTCGAGTTGCGGTGCTGAGTATTATTTTGTTGTTGTAGTGTTTAATGTTCTTTTTTGTCCCCTCACCACTTATTTTTATGTTACTGATCAACGTTCCTATATACTCTCACAGATAGTACACACTCACCTTTTTGTATCTTACTATGTGTAGCAAACACGCTTCCTTTTGTACCTGCATCGCTTTGATCTACACTCAGGATTCAAACCTTTTCTCCCTACGATGAGTTGTTACGCTGTAGCTTGATCTTACTCCTGTTTTATGCTGTGTGCGACCACACCCTTCTGAATTATATAGCGCAAGTTGATATTCTTTTACTTTTTTTTAGGACGCTGTGTTTTTTTACACATTTAACTCCCACATCCCTTACACAAAGCTTTCGATTTTCTTGTTTGTGTGTTGCCTTTCTCCCACTCAAACTCTACTCCACTCCCGATTTTTTTTGATTATGTTTACCTTTTATACTGCTATTCTTTCGAACCTCCACCCCCCACCACCTCATCCTATTTAAGCCACTCCCCAAGCCGTCTCCCGCCTTCTGTCGTCCCCCCTTTCCGTGCCTACGTTGCTATTTCCTTGGCACACAGGCTGTGTTTTCAGGGCCCGCCGTAGGCAAGGAACCCTGGTTTGTAAGCCCTTCTTTTTTTCTTCCGTCCGGTTTGTTTGGGCCATCTTACCTCCGGTGTTTGTGCGCCTCCGTCTGTGTTCTAGCTGTCAGCCTGCTACCTTGCATCTGTTGATTATAACCCTCCCTATCCAAACAAGCACACGGCAGGCGCAACGACACGCACTGAAGAATTAAGCATAAAAACAAAATAAGATAGACAGGAAGTACCATGTAGGGTGTCAGTGGGGAAGGTCGAAGAATCTGGGTCTTGTGAAGTACTCCTTTCTTACCCATCCTCTGGCTGTTCTCCTCCCCCCCACCTCCCTTTTCTTTTAGTTTTTGTCTCTTCCCTGTTTGCACATTTTTGTATATTAAACTAATTTTTTTTTTCTTTGATATTAAACAGTGATGTTTCTTACCCTCTTACAGTCGAGTTCTTTTAGTTCTATAAAAAGGGGGTGAGAGACAACAAAAGAAGGCAAGGGAAATAAAAGAGTAGGAGAGGTAAGGGAGGTCACTGCAGAGAAGCAAGGAAGAACAAGAAAAAAAAAAGACAACAAAAAAAAAGGAACCAACAACAGGTGAACTGTGGAAAAAAAGAGTGATGGTGAAAAAGAGCAGCATGAACGTGAAAAGAAAGAAGGCGAAACATACAAGAAAATCAGGTGAAAAAAAACAAAAGATTGAAAAAGGGAAAAAATGCACACAGAGAGGAGCAACGGAGTGTGGTGTGGGTGTGGGTGTGGAACGGGGGGAAGGAGGGAAGACTTTCCCCTCTCACCTAGATTTAACATGTTGTACTTGATCTCTGAATGGATCACGCTGCTTAACTTGTCATGAGACGTGCGTTCCTGGACAAGCCTCCTTCCCCTGCTCCTTTGCTCTGATTTCTGGACATGCTGACGTTTTACTCCATCCTCTCTTCCTCGAAGGGAATCACAACACAGCCGAGAAGTAACCTACTATGTGGTACAGGAAAAACTAAAAAAAAAAAAAGTCAAGAGACAAAAACAAAGATGGAAAAATGAAAACAAATGAACCAAAACACCACCAACAGCAAAAAAGGTGACGACACCGACAACAACAAACCAACCACCAACGCCCCGCCATGTAAAATCACCACATACCCAGCCGCGAACTAATTTCCACGGACACGGACCACCTAATCACTCCCTAACCATTGTATCCGACCACAAATCTCACAACCACCTCTGAAAACAACACAAAAAAAAAACCACCCCCACAACACAAAACAAATTTACATGTAGGACACTGTCCAAAAAACACGTACCCGCGTTCAACTTACAGTTGTTCAAAAACCAAAAAAATCTAAACCGCTGTAAAAAGAACCCTGAACACCGTACAAAATAAAACTAAAAATCAACCCCCCCCCCCTCGTATTGGCAAACACAGTACCAACCAACAGTACACATAATGAAAACTAAGTATATTTTCATCGTGAGAGTTACGACATCCCCAAAAGAAAAAACAAAACCAAAAATAGAAGTCGGAAAAAATTAAAACAAAAACGTACGCTAAAATCAGACTAAGAAAAACCGATGACCCACCAACGAAGGTACTGTATTCCTCAAAACAAGAAGAAAAAACTACAAAAGACAAAAAAAATGTCTGCAAACAATAAAGGGCAGAGAGTATCCATCGGAAGACAAGGTGATCCCCAACCTCGATCATTACGAGAGAGGCAGTCCATGAACTACTCAAACATTGGCCAGGAGATCCCTGTTCCAATAATACGCAAACACCCCATGATTACATACGGGGTCACCTAAACGACAACGGATAATTCCACAAATTGTTTAGAGAGGGGGTCCTGTACAAATAATTCTCAAATTTTTTCCAGCGAAGGGTCCGCCTACCCGAATGTAGCTTAACCAAATATTTAAGGAGGGTCACTACTATGACTAAATATCATTGTTTAGGAGGGTCACATTCTGCTTGCTAACGCAAAATTCCCATGATCTGTTAGGAGGGTCCTGCTAATAACGTACCATATCTCTTTGGAAGGGGTACTGTAACTGGTTACGTAATTCTCTGTGTTTTATGAGGGTCTCTTAATATATTCTTCCCATTCGGAGGAGCGAGTCGTGCGACTCTAAATTCTCATTGTATTAGGAGGGTCCCATATAATCATCAATATCCAGTGTTTACGGAACAAGGGCTAGTAATAAGCTTAAATTACCAGGGTTCTAGGCAGGGAATCTCACTGCATAAATGCCTTCTCTTTCATTGTTAAAAGGAGCGGATACGGGTATGAGACTTATTCCATTATTGAAAAAGGGTACCTGCTACGCTAAATTGATCATGTTTAAGGGGGTCCCTGCTAACTCTAGATTCCCATGTGTTTAGGAGGGATATGCTACTCTAGTTCTCTTTTTAGAGGTACTACTATATTCTTGTTCCCATTGTTGCTAGGAAGGGTCCTACTAATCTACTGTTACACCCCTGTTGAGGAGGGTCCTGCTACACTAATTCTCATTGTTTCGGAGGGTCTTGGTACTCTAATTCCCATTGTTTAGGAGCTTACTGCTATGCTAATTTCCATTGTTTAGGAGAATCCTGCTACTCTAATTCCTATTGTTTAGGATTGTCCTGCTACTCTAGTTCTAATTGTTTAGCAGGATCCTACTATTCTAGTTCCCATTGTTTACGAGGGTCCTACTACGCTAAATACCATTGTTTAGGAAGATCCTGCTACTCTAATTCTCATTGTTTAGAAGGGTCCTACTACTCTAATTTCCATTGTTTATGAGGGTCTTGTTACGCTAATTCTCATTTTTTAGGAGGGTCCTTCCTTCCGAACTTAACCTCATTGTTTAGGAGGGATCCTTGCTTTCTAGTTCCCATGTGTTAAAACAGGGTCCTCCACTCTGATTCCACATTGTTTAGGATGCGTCCCTGTCCATATGGACTCTCAATAGAATGAACATAAACATTTAAATTTGTGTTTTGAGTTTTGTTATTTCCTTTTAATAAATATACTGTTATAATCTTAAAAAATAAAATAATAAAATAATTGCCTAACCTAAAGGTGTTATTCAATTGGGACAAAAAAATTATGAAGTACACTAATAATGTCTCTAACTAGGAAGATTGGGTTAATCACTTTAAGAGCAGAAAATGGGAAAATATATGTCTAAGGACATAGGGCAATCGTTGATTCCACAAAGAGCATGAAAAAAAATCACATGTCACATTATTATATTAATTTTTCTGCAAATAATGTTTTACAATTTTGGTATTCATTATATTATTTATTCATTTATAATATAGCGGTATCTGATTTAGTGGCATTGGTTTGCTGACTAATAGTCTTATGTCTTTTCCCTCGTTTGAAACCAAATTTCAAAGGTTGAGATAGACTGCTTTTTTCACCAACCTAGTAAGCTTCACCTTGAAATCTTAAAATTACATCTCTAATTGTTCTGAAATTTTAACTTAAAATTTTAACATTCGTGTTCCTTATTCCAACAATCACTGAATCTTGTATGCAAATAACTTCCGCAAAACTGTCAATTCGGGACAAACCTTACTATATGCATGTCACTATTTCTTGAACATCAGTAATAATTTGACTGTGCTTTACTACATTTGTGTGAGCAGTATGGAAGAAATAAGCAATTTTGATTCATTTTATGGATGCTTTAAATCAAAAACTTATCAAAGGAATAAAAATACAAAACAAAATTGAGGATACAAAAATAGTGAAAAAAAACAAAGAAAAGAAAAAAATTATTCCTTTTGAAGAAACTAACACTGAAAAAAAATAAAAAGAGGACTCATTTGAGAGTGAGCTCAATTTAAAGATCTTAAATGCTGTGAGATTAAATGTCTTGATTTTGTCCAAATCATTCTAAACTTTATTTGTCAGACTTAGCCTTTGAAAGTAGTCATGATTGTATATCTAATCTTGTTACTAGAACATGCACTCACATTGAACTTGTGGTAGCCCTCAAAATGATTTTTATTGAACTAATCTAACTCATGTTGTATATCGTCTCACTCTCATCGTTCTATAGTGCCCTGAGTGTTTCCCCCAATAAGCATTCTCTCATTTTCCACCGTCATGACGAGGACATGCGTTTTTTTCTTATCGATAATAAAACACTAAAACGCCTTACCTTGACTTTTGTGATTGTTAAAAATTCATCAGAAGGTCTTATTTGGATTGTAATGACTTTCTCCCGGATGAAGGTTACAAGAAGGTTGTAAAAAGGCTCAAAAGAGATAATGCGGGTGTGGTAACACGGTTAAGGACTTACCAACTTTTGGGAGAGAAATGGATTCTTTTTGTATAAAAATAAAAATAATAATAATTTATATGTTATGATTATTAATATTATTATTAATATTTATTATTATATTTGGCTCCAACTTTGTAAGAGGACCTGTTAGATTATTTTTGTTGGTGTGAGACGATCTTATAATAAGGTGATTACGTATCTTTAAGAAAGCAAGAATTCAAGTCAAACGTAGTTTACGAAAATGTGTTCTTTTTGGTATGTTATTTTTTCAATTATTTTTTCAACTTTTTTTTTAATTCTGTTTTTTTTTCTTTACTTTGTGACTATTTCTTCCCTTTTTTTTTACTGGATTTTGATTCCAAAAGAGGGGTATGAAAAAGAATAAATTTAAGGCTAAAAAGGGGTCACAAAGTATGACACAATGTTTGGCTATTAGAATGAAATGCTTCGTAATATAAATTATTTAAAATGTCAAATACAGACTTACTCTTTAGAGGTGTGAAGTGAAAATAAGACGTTATCCCTTTGAAACGTTATGCATCTGTGGATATGGATAATTGTCAGCTTATATCTCCATCTCTTTACGCCATTTTTTGGCCTACTAAACGCATATATCAAGGTGTTAAGTCCTTTTCATTTCCGTTGAAAGATTATATATATATTTAGAGATATGAGATAGTATAGCAATATCATTATTATATATATTATATATGAGATAGAGATAGATATATTTAAACTTATATGGTGTATACAACCCATATTTTCATAAGGATGACACAATAAATTGTAAAAAGGAGATTCATATGTGGAGAGACAAAGAACGGATCAAAATGTAACAAGAAAAATTTTATATCAAGATTAAAGGACATAGTAATCATACAACAAACTAAATTCCAGGTTATCACTCTATTAATATCAATAAATACGACAAGAACAACAACAAAACATATACAAGAAGGAAATGATAGAAAAGACGAACTTACTAAAATTAAAATAAGAAACAGATTGCGTAGAAGAAATGATGACCAAATAAACTATCAATCTCTCTTTGGAGAGAAAAGAATAGTGTATCCACGTCACCAAGCTTTGACTCTTAGCCTATATTTTGGCAGCTAGTGCTTCATGAACGTTCAATATTTCATTGTTTTTTATTAGATTTTGAAAGGAATTTCATATTCGTTATTACTATATATAATTTTGAGGCAAGTGCACTCATTTATGCTCCTGGCAGAGGTTCATAGTAACATTGGGGGGTCATCATTTTGAACACGATCCTCTTTGTTTGAATCATCTCTTCCACCTTTCTTCTTAATTTACGACAATCTTTAGTACTGTGCTATAGAGCATCTGAATGATACGCACACCGTATTGTAGGATTGAAACCATCTGCATGTGGGTCCACATAATTTTTAGGAATTGTTTCTATCATCTTCAAATATTTCAACTTATTAAATAAACTTGTGTAAGACTCTCCAATTGGTGTGAAATTATTTCTAGGCCTTTGACCTCCTCCAAATCCCTGTCTCGGACGGAGATTATAAGGTGTTTGAAAATCTGAGAAGATGGATGAACATTTTGATATGTTGGTCGCCATTGAGAAATGTTTGGTGGATATACATGTGGTTGGGCACCATAGACTGCATATTGAGGTGGGATCATAGAGTATTGTGCATCTTTCATGGGGATATAATGATGTTATTAAGGTGGTGCAGATTGATAAAATGGACCCTTGGTTCACTACATCCTCCTTCAGTTTTTTTCCTCCAAGATTTTCTGATCCATTTTAATCACCTATGTTTGGCTTTCAAGGCAGCTTGACTTACAATCTTTTCATTTTCCCCCATTTCACCAATCTTAATAATTTCAACAAATGTTTTGCCAACAATAGAAACTAAATATTGTAAGTACTCCGGTTCCTGTGCTTGGAGGAAAACAACTATCATTTTAAACTCTTTCATTGGTGGCTTAACCCTCACAGCTTGCTCCCTCCACCTAATAGCATATTCACGAATATTTCCAATGGTCTTTTTCCTCATGTTGACCTGTGAAGTACGATCTCGAACTATGTCGGTGTTATATTGAAATTCTTGAACAAAACATCGATCCAAATCATCCCATGTATGCCAGCTAGAAGTATCTCGATCTATGAACCATTTTGAGGCAATTACCATCAAACTTTCCCTAAATAATCAATAGAAATTCTTCTTTGTTTCCGTCCCCTCTCAATTGATAACAATATCTCTATAAATGAGCTAGACGATCTCCATGTCCATCATTCTTCTCAAAATTTGGATTTTTAAAATCGATGGGTAGATGAACGTGGGAAACATGCATAAATAATTGAATGAGACACTTTTGTGACCTCCCAGCCCTTGGATATCTCTTACACTTTGTTCTAAACTTTTCTTTTTTTTAGTCATTTTTTCATGTTCCTCATTTTTAACAGCTTTTTCAACTTCAACAGAGGAACTATTCTGATGATTGAGAGGTTAAGAGCCTGGAATTTTAAAACTCCCTTTAGAGTTATAATCTCGATCATACTAAACTTTAGGTAGAGGATCATTGTTGGATTTTGACTCCATTATAGGTTGTGGGATGCTAGTAGTGGGCGCAGTTGACACACTCCATTATAGGTTGTGGGATGCTATTAGTGGGCGGAGTTGACACGAAGAGAAGATCACACGCCATAGGTGTACTCAAAGGGAGTACCATAGAAGTTCCAGATACGTTGGATGTATCAGCATACGGGCCAAATCTGGGTGGATAAATTGGATCATTTTTTGATGGTTGGATAGGGAGAGACATTTATATAGTCACGAATTGAATATGGTGGAGCTTGTCTACTCATCCATGCTTTGTACATCTCTCTCATATGCTGTCTTAATACACTTAACTCTTCTTTTGACTCTTTTTCTTTTGAGGTCGTCGGGTTTTGAACTTGGAATCATTTCCATCTTTCTCAACCATTTTATTTTTCCCTTTTGAGCTTTTATTGTAGGGATAGATGTCAGCTTAACCACAAACTGACTACCTTAATTTAAGTCTTTGCAGGGATGATTAAGTGTGTTAGGGTTAGACATTTCTTAATTATTAAATACTAATTATTTGTTTTTAAAATAATAAGATAAAATAAAATAATTTATTTGATAATGTATTGATCAAAATCCGTTCGGGATAGCGTATGTATCACGCTCGCGGACATGAATAAGATCTTTGTTATTTTTTGTATTTTATTATATTATTTCTTAAGGAAAAATACTTCAATGTTTTTTTGAATTTTTAAAAGAAAATTAATGAAAACTTCTTTTAGATAAAAATTAACACTCCTTGTTTTTCATCATTTTCTTTTGAATTTTGTGATTTTTTTTAATAAAGAATCACTGAACCAAGCGAGTGTTGCCTGCGTATCTCATCAAGTGAGAATCAAGTGTGGGTAGTTCTTTAAGATTGAACGATTACTTTTTTTTTATAGATGTTAATAATTTACTTGACAAATCCAATATTTCTAAACATATTATTATGTTTTTTTGAATATTTTAATTAATTATACCAAAATAATTTAAATATTTTTTTAAAAGAATTTTTGTTTATTGTGAAATCTTTTATTTCATTTTTTTAAAAAAGGCATAATAACTTCTAAAAGAAGAATTTTTTTTATGTTTTTCCTTTTCTTTTTTTGGTTGTATTAAAAATTGCTAGATAACATTTTTATTACACTAATCACACCAAAATGAGTTAACTTATAGAGAATTTCTAAATAAATGCATTTTCACAATTCATGAAAGCCATACTGATTCTAGTAGTCAAAAGTAAGAGAGGGATACTTTTTCTTGATGTACCCAACTCTTGTTCAGAGGCTTACTCAATTACATGCAAATAATGCAAATATTCGGAGTCTTTTAGGGATAACAATGTCCATATTATACTTTTAGTAGGTTCAAACCTAAAGAAGATAGGTATCTAGACTAGCTTATCCGAGTGGACAACTCGAGCCAGGGAGGTGCAACTTATCGGTAGCAGCGTTATTCCAAATTAATTTCTTCTTCAACCCCGCCTAGCATGTGTGACTAAATATCCTTCACTGGGTGCCAAGACACTCCAACTTTATCTCAAGGGAAAGTAGGATGCATAAATGCATTCCCGTGAATGTGTGTGAAGTGTTTTCATAGACTCATTAGGTATGTGCTAGAGAAAACAATTAACAATAGTTTAACAATATAAAAAGCAATAAATGAGTAGCAAGTAGCACAATAGACCATGATATACGATATATCAAAAAATAAGTAATAAAATCAAGTAAATGTCAGTATAACAAAACTCGAATTCTTATTAGTTCTGCCGCGGCGTCCCAGTGACTTCACAAACCCCTTTTCTTGTGTGTGTACATACCTAGTGTTACGAGTGTAAATGTTGGTGTTATGGAGAGTGAAGAAGATTAATGTTAAGTGTGGCATGTGATAGTGGGTTTGCGGATCGATGTGAGATCATTGGAATCATATTCTCATAAATATATCAAATTATAAATAACAACTATTAATTAGCTAGACAATTAACAACTAAATGGCTAATTAAAAATATAATTAAGAACACTAGTTTTAATTTATTTACCTTTGAATTTTAAGAAGATATATTTTATATCGTATCTTCATTTATTTTTTCAACATTTTAACAACAAACTTACCTTAAAAATTTTTTATTATTCTATTTTGTTGTTTTTTCCTAATTTATAAAAACTAACATCATAAAAATAAGACAAAATTAAAATACGTAACTTAAACATAAAAGAAACATTTAAGGAATAAAAAATAGTATAAAACCTTATGTTCGGTCAGAAATTATGTGTCTACAATTTGCCCATTTTTGACTGGAAATACAAAGTGTTTTCAGAAAAAGAAGTAGAGAGAGCGACAAGATTTGACCAAACTCTTATTTGAAATCAAAATGTGACCGAGCCCTTGTTTGGGACAGTTTACATATCTCGGGTTGTAAGGGATCATTTAATGTGTAGTTCAACGAGATGAGGTGATAAATTGAAAGTTAAGTGAGGTTCCATCGAGGCTAGAGATCACAGATCTTATCCTTATTTACACCAAAATGACAACTAATAGTCGAAAGGAAAATAAAAGTACAAGCTCCTATCTTTGCAGCTTCCTTTGACTATTCACTTGAGTCTTGACTTTAAGATATCACCTTGATTTTGATGAGTATCTTGATCTTGAATGGATCTGATGCTTAACTTGTCACTGAGAGTGAGTTTTGGACACTCTTCAAAATGACAAATTTGAATATGTTCTTCAATGACTGTATGTTCTTGAATGATTGTGTAAATGTATTCTTAATCGAAACAAATCTTTTTATATTCCTAAATCTCATCTAGTCATTAAAATAAAGCTTTCCTTCTTACACAAACTAATAATGTAAATAAATCTAAAAAATATTGAGGATACATTATATAATTTGCACTATTTCTATATCTTTCATTTTAATATGTTAAATTTTTATATTTTGATTCCTCTTAAAGTTAATGTCAAAATGAACTGACACTTCTTACTACAACAAAACAATCACAATTTGTTAAAATAAATATTATTTTTGTGCGATATCGTAAAACAAAATAATTTGTTTTATTTATTTATTTATTCATTAGTCTAGCTATACCTACTTTATCATTATTATTTAAATCAAGACAAGGAAAAATGTTATGACCCATTCATTTTAAAAGATCGAAACTAACATTTTCGCAAAACTCATGTACTAACTCTAAATCCTTAATTAATTTTTGATATTCTATGAGATTATACGTAACATTAACTAGAAACTTATTCAAAGCATCAAAATTGTACAACAATAAATAACAACAAATATATATAATATTACATTTTATTTCAATTGAATAATGAATGAAATAAAACTATATATAAAAACTATCCATAAAATTACATCACATTCCACAGATAAATTAAAAGAGATAAGTTAAAGTTGAATATCGCAAAGATCTTGAGTGAACCTCGATTAGAACACCCACAAATTTTTGTATTTTTTGCTGGGTTATTGAAAGGAAATGAAAATGTTTTTTTTAAAAAATTTTTGAAGCCTTTTTATTTTTGATAACTTTTCTTTTTTTGTATTCTGACTCTTCTCCTCTTTTGCTGAATTTTTGTCTGTGTGTTTTTGGTGATTTTTTGTTTTTGTTTGTGTATGTACACATATAGTTGCATAGGAGTGTATTGGTGCGAGGTGAGTGATAATATCATCTCAGGTGTGGGAAGTTGATAGTGGAGGTTGTGGGTAGATGTGATTGATCATGGATATCTTCTTATAAATATATCAAAATTAACCAAAAAATTTAATTAATCTAGCACCATTAAAACAACAAAAATGACTAATTTAAAAATATAATGTAAGAAAAACTAGTTTCTTTTCTTCTTTTACATTTGGGTGTTAAAAGAAGATATAATTTATTCTTTTCATTTATTTTTTTAATAACTTTAATAAAACTTACCTAAAATGATTCCTCTTTTTGTTGTTTCCGAATTTGTAAAATTTACTACTCATAAAATATGTCACACCCAAAGCAGGGAACGCGCTGGCACCCACATTTACCTCCTATGTGAGCGACCAACCCATCTAAACCTTACATTTCAAGATATATCCACAGAAATATGCGGACGATTTAAACTCATAATAAAACAATTCAATCTATTATTATTATCCCCAAAATCTGGAAGGTTCATCATCACCAAGACATCTATCTCAATTACGGTAACTAGATATTCTAAGAACAAAATAACTAAAAAAGCTAGTCCATGCCCGGAAGTTCAAGGATCAATACTTGAAGACAAGAACCAGTCCAAGCCTAGACGCATTTCTCACCCTGAATTTCCGATGAAGTGGAAGACTGGCTAGATCTGCTGTTGAGTTGAATTTTACCGGAACGTGCTGCATTACACAAATAACAAAGAGGAAAACATCCACTAGGGGGTTGAGTAACAACCACAAACGTACTTAGAGATATCATCGTCCAACTCAAACTAGGGAACCTGTATATAATCTAATATAATGTAAATCAACTACATACTAACAGTACATACACATGAATTCATCAATAACTACAACCGAGTTCCACATGGAGGACTCAGCCTCAATACCTACTCATTGGGGAATAAGTTCATTAGATTGAGGTATATCATTATCTTTCAAGATGCATTAATCTTTCTCCTTTGTGTCGTACGTGACACTCCCGATCCTCTATTCTATTTCCTATCCTGGTGCCGGAACGGGGCACTCCGACCTTCAATTCTTCCTGTACCCGGAACGTGGCACCGCCGAGCCATTTTCTATCCTGGTGTCGGAAACGTACACTCCGATCCGCAGATCTATCCTGGTACCGAACGTGGCCCCGATCCCTTTCTATAATCCTGGTGTCGGCACTGAACACTCCGATCCTCATATTCATTCTGCCTGGTACCGGAACGTGGCAACTAGATCCTCATATTCCATTCTATCCTGGTACCGGTAACTGTGGCACCCGATCCTCGTATGTCATTCTATCCTGGTACCGGACGTGGCAATGACCCACCCCCCCGATCCCCTAATTCATCAAGCCTTCCTTTACACTAAGGCATCAATCATTCTCATTATGATAATTTATCAAGCCTTCTTTTCATACTAAGCATCATATTCTCATTATAGAATTTATCAAGCCTTCTTTCATACCAAGGCAATCATCATTCTTCTTATATAATATAGCAAGTGAATTAGGGTCTTTTAAGATTTGGGATTCATAGCGTCATCATGCTTTGTTAATTCAATCAACAATTTTATAATCATAATCATGCAAGCATACAACTTAAGCACATAGCCTGGTTACAATACTATCCACACATAATATTCACTTTAGAGTTCACACGAATATCGTAACTCACCATAACCTAACCTCCACCGAAGAATCGGATCAAGCAAGCCAATTCCTCAATTTCCTTGTTGTCCCTCGTCCGTCCTTCTCTCTCTCTACTCGTTCTCCTCTCTTTTCTTCTGTTTTCTTATTCAAACCTCTTTCTTTACCCTAATTAATAATATAATTAAGAATAAAGATGGCAATAATACCCCACTAATTAACGTAAGGTACCGTCTTTTTAACACCCCAAGTATTAACTTATACAGGAACCTCTAACTTTATAATTGAAAGCAGAATAGGTTTAAAACGTCCCTTAAAAAAACGTGTAAAGAAATCCGACCCAGACTGGGATTGCGCCAACCTGCTACGGCCCGTGTGCTTGCGACGGTCTCCTGCAGGTGTCGCAACCGTCAAGAGTGTGTTTCCACGAAGACTCCGTTCGGTCCTTCACAGTTCACCTGTGACTCCCCGTCCTGCCATTCGCCAGACGGTCAGAGAGTCGATTTTCAGTACCCAATTTCAGAGATTTTTTCTAAGGTGTTTTTGAAACGACACCTCCACGACGGTCCCGTCGTGGCCCCTTGACAGTCCGTCGTGGCTTCCGTCACCGCTGCAGTTTTTCCAGAATAAATCTGTTGCTCAAACGACTAACAGGTCGTTACAATAGGATACCATTTACCCATCGTTCTTCCCCGAACGATCACAAGGAAAACAAGGCGAAAAGGATCCCTGATCTGTAAACAGATGGGGGTATTTTTCTTGTATATCCGCCTCCTTCTCCCAAGTAGCCTCTTAACCCGTCGATTCATCCATTGAACTTTGATGGATGCATCTCTCTCGATCTCACTTGCGAACTTCCCCTATCTAATATACAACTTTCCTCTTCATAAGTCAATTTTCTCATCCAACACACTGATCCAACGGATAATGTAGTTTCCATCCCATGGTATCTTTTTTCACAGGACCCTACCCACCCCCGGCCCCAAACCCCCCCCCCCCCCCCCCCCCCCCCCCACCCCACATGGAAAACCGGATGCCTCCGAAGCCCTGTGGGGCAAGGCTAATCATAAGCCACCTCCCCTATTCGCTTTGTACCTCAATGTCCAATATACCTTGGACTTAGCTTACCCTCTTTTGCCAAACCGCATCACCCCTTTCAGGGGTGAACCTTCAACCAGACTTTGTTCACCTTCCATGAACTCAAGTCTCTACCTCCTGTCTGCAGAACTCCTTTTTGTCTCTTTGCTCCGCTAGAAATTTTCTTGAATGGCCTTCACCTTTTCTAACGAACCCCTCAAGAGATCGGTACCCACCAAGGCTAGACTCGAATCATCAAACAAACCCATGGAGATCTACACCTCCTCCCATACAATGCTTCAAAGGGAGCCTATAAACGGAGTGCTATGCTATTATGGTACGAAAACTCTTCAAAGGTAGAAACTATCCCAATGGCCACCAACTCTATCACGCAATGCGCGAAGCAGATCCCTCCAACACTAATCGGTCGCAATCAGACTGACCATCTGTCTGGGATGAAACGCGGTACTGAGGTCCACCTAGTTAACCTAGTACCCAATTCTGCATGCAGTTTTTCCAAAACTTAGAAGTAACTGCGTACCTCTATTGATATAATGGATAGTGAATCCCATGCAATCGAAAGCTTTCTGAGATGTAGATTTTTGCTAACTTCTCTGCATTGTGGAGTCACCTTGACCGGAATGAAATGAGCAGACTTAGTAATCTGTCCACAATTAACCCAAATTGAATCAAACTTCCCCAGTGTCTTTGGAATACCAACACAAAGTCCATTGCAATTCTCTCCACTTCCATTCAGGAATGGGATTCTTTGAGTTGTTCCTCCGCGGCCTTTGGTGTTCATATTTCACTTGTTGACAGTTTGGACACTGGCAAAAAGTCAACAATATTGCGCTTCTTCTACTCCACCAAAAGTGTTGTTTTAGGTCGCGATACATCTTGGTTGCACCCGGATGTATAGAATACCTTGAACTATGAGCTTTCTGCAGAATAAGTGTTGATACAATCATCATGCGGGGTACAATACCTTCCCTAATCCTCAACACACCTTCCTCGTCGATTGTTGCTTCTTTAGCACTCTCCTCGCACACTTTATCTCGGATTCGCTTAGTTTCTCATCCATCAAACTGTTTTTCCTTATCTTGTAAGAAAAAGAAGATCTTGACTCCACACTAGCCAAATCCTCCTCCCTTCTCATTTATTTCCAACCTCATCAAGTCGTTAGCCAGAGTCTGAACCTCTCTAGCAATGGGTTCTAGAGGCTTGCAAATGAGCTAGACCTTCCCATGCTTCCCGCCTTTCTACTCAAGGCATCTGCCACAACATTCGCCTTCCCCGGATGATACAAAATAGTGAGGTCGTAGTCCTTCAGTTAGTTCCATCCATCTCCTTTGCCTCAAGTTCAAATCTTTCTGAGTAAAGACATACTGTAAGGCTACGATGATCCGTGTAGACCTACACTTAACCCCATATAAATAGTGCTCCATTGCTTTAGTGTGCAAACACTCACCGCGGCCATTCCAAATCATGAGTTGGATAGTTACGTTCATGTGCACTTTTAATTGTCTTGAAGCATAAGCATATCACATTCTTCTCTTGCATTAGCACTGACACCCAACCCGAATAAGATGCGTCACAATAAACAATGAAGTTCTTACCTTCCACTGGCAAGGTGAGAAATTGGTGCAGTAGTCAACAGAATCTTGAGCTTCGAAAGCTTTCCTCACACTACATCCGACCATACAAAGGACACTTTTGCTTAGTCAAGTTCGTCAGTTGGGAAGCAATAGAGAGAATATGACAAATCGGCGGTAGTCGCTAGAACCCAACAAAGCTCCTTATTCTGACACATTAGTAGGTCTTACCCAATTCTCACTGTCTCAATCTTAGAAGGATCACATTTACTCATCCTTAGAAACCACGTGCCCCAAGAAGGACACTGCATCTAGCCAAAACTCGCACTTAGAGGAACTGGTCATAAAGCTTTTTCTCCCTCAACGTTTCCACTACCATTCTTCAAGTGCTCCTCCTGTTCCTTCTTACTCTTGGGTATATCAGTATATCATCACTAAAATACGATCACAAAGAGATCTAAATATGGCTTAAAAATCCCAGTTATCAAGCTCATGAACGCAACAGGGGCGTTCGTAAGACCAAAAGACATCACCACAAAGAATTTCTACATACCTTGTTCGAAAAGCCAGTCTTTGGCACATCGTTGCCCATATTTTCAATTGATGATAACCGGATCTCAAGTCAATCTTAGAGAAGACACAAGCACCTTGTAATATCGAATAAGTCATCAATGCGAGGAAGAGGATACTTGTTCTTTATAGTCACCTTGTTCAATGCGCGTAGTTATAAACATCCGAAAACTCCCATTTTTCTTCTTTACAAACAAAACCGGAGCACCCCAAGGAGATGCACTTGGTCTAATGAAGGCCCTCGCTCACACAACTTTTAAGTTGAGCCTTTAACTCTCTTAACTCCGCGGGGGAGCATTTCATACGGGGGTATAGAAATGGGGCGTGTGCCCGGTTCAAGACGATACAGAAGTCAATATCCCGGTCTGGGGGCACTACCCGGAAGATCGGCAGGAATACATCAAGAAACTCACGGACACCGAACTGACTCATCGAAGGTACTTGGGTTGTCGTCTGAGATGTGCCAAGAAGCTAAAAACCCCTTACAACCTTTTCTTAGCACGAAGGAATGAGATGATACGCCACGGAGGAAGTGTAGTCACCTGCCCACACTAACGGATTGTCCCAGGCTTGGCCAAGTCACAGTTTTAGCATTACAATCCAAAATCAGCAAAATTTGGACGAAAGCCAAT
>JAKWJA010002410.1:0-30597 GCA_027704765.1 Solanum habrochaites | reverse complement strand
AGCCCTAATAACACTAACACACCATTCAATAGCATAAAGACTAATCACTCAATCATAAAATAGTCAAAACTAGGGTCACATAATTTTCATTGTTCATGGATTTTTTAGTCTAAATCAATCAAATTAACACCAAATCATATACAATGATTCAAAAATTTTGTTTGCAGAACCCATTGCTAGATTACAATTTAGAAATTCATCTCTTTTTAGAAGTCTTTGAAAAACACATTGAAGATTCCCTCCTTAAAGAAAAGAGATTCAAGGATGAGAAGAATACCTTAATTGTATAATAATCGCTCAAAAATTAGTAAGAAATGAAGTTGGAGGGATAATTCCACTTCCAAACTCCAACTCGCCTTCAAGCTTCAATGTTGTTCTATAGAGTTCTTTTTAGAGAGACGTTTTTTGGACTTTCGATTTTATAAAAGTGAATTCATCTATGAAGTTAAATGACGTTTATACAAACCCACTTTAAATACCCAAATAAACAATAATTCAAACATTCAGTAAAGTCATCTTCCAACTAATTCTCCGAAGCTACGTGAAACCCAATATGCCGCCACTTGGCAAGGAGGACTGATAGGGAAGTGTAGACCAATGGCAGAAAACGTTCAACACTATGTGGGCTTGAGAGGATCCCATCGACGACCTGTGCTATTCACCTTCGTTTGGGAAAGAGATTCAATATGGGAGATAAATCTCACTAAGCTATGTCTCCATAGATTACCACCCATCGGGCATAGACCATCCGTACTGGGACGTGCGATGCCTCCGTGGGTACGGATGGTTGGTACAAAGTATTAGCATCAAATAGGCTCCTCAGAAACCTTGATGTTGTCCTTGGGAGTTTTCCCTGGACGTTTAGAACCCGAATATGTTCGTACACATGTTAAGGACCTCTCACATCAATTTCATCCAAAATGAAAATGTAAAACTTGACGAAACACACTATGGCATAGAAGCACGTTTAAATGAAAACCTTTCGAACATCGTGGACGTTCTTCGACTTTGGCCTACAAAAAATCACGACAATTTAGACACTACCTATTAACCTAATTTTAACTTATTTTAGAATATAAAACTTCAATACACAAGTGTTAGGCTCTATATTCACGTAATTTATTTTAGAGGTATTACATTCTCCCTCATTAGGACAATATTCGTCCTCGAATGACATTAGCTTCATTTTAAACACTATCAAGAGACAATAAACTCAAAGCTAGCATAAAAAAACCATACCACACCATAAACAGTACACACATTTAGGAAGAACACCAATTTCACATATTTTGAGAGAACTTAGACACAAGAAAAGAACAAGAAGAAGAAACTCTATACTACTCATTATGCTTTAAGACTCAAATATTTAATTAAAATAGGATAAAATCCTTTGCAATTCATTATCATGATTATATTCATCAATTCTATACACATTACAACAATTTTCCACCAAAACTAATTTAGTCAATTTTCCAAAAAACTTCACAGTGAGCTACCAACTTACTATGAACATGCCCAAAATTTCATAAACGCAACTTTTAAGCAATTGATGATGGAAAAATGACAATATGAGAAGTAAATCCATATAAATTCAATTCACAACATAACTATAACTTTTTAAAATGCAAGGAATCAATGAAATACAATTCCAACAAGACTCCTAAATACAATACAACATGCAACATGCTACTAGGTCTTTCTAACTCTCAAGCTTGAATAGAATAAAAGAGATGAGACAACAAATTAAAACTCCACTACTCACTATACTCGCCCACATAAAAGGAACTCAGAACACTACAAGTAAAGACTAGAACTTTCCAACATTATCTTCATCTGGCTTTGATCCTCTTCCCAGGAGTGCATAAAAGCAATTCATCCTTAAAACATCATCATCCGGAACACTTGGAGAACTCTTACCTTATTTTCCTCTAGCCGCAACAGTAAAACAAACCCTCACCTTATGACCATCCTTGCAACAACAAAAGAAATTACCAGTACCAACTAGACCTTTGCCATACTGCTTTTTCCCACAAGTAACATAAGTAGGCTTACCATTTAGAGAACCACTACCCTTCTCAAGTTTGACCTTATAATCCCTAGGTTCATCTTGAGTTGGATCCCTTTTCTTGAACCTACCTTGGTTTTGCTCACTAGGTCCGCTCCTCTTAAAAGTTCTAGAAATGATACTAAGCTTGGACTCCTCAATGGATTGAACATACACCATAAGCCTTGAAAAGTTCATGCCATTGTAGAGCATGGCCATGCGACACTCTTCTTTATCAAGGTCGGCAACACCGCTCACAAACCTACTCATCTCATCCCTAGGGTTAGACACCAAAGATGGAGCATACCTAGAAACCACGGTGAATATTAAGGAATACCCCTCAACTCTAATATTTCCTTGCTTAAAAAAAAAAAAGAGATTAATTGAACTCTTCAAGCCTTAAATTAAACCCCCACCTCGTCAGAGAACTACTTTCCTAAGAAAGCCTCCTTCAGCTTTTCAAACTCTATAGGACCCGACTCAACCGGCTGATTATCTTTCCATTATGTGTTCCACACTTTAGCAACCTCTCTCAATTGGTACGAAGCTAAGTACACCTTCTCCCTCGAAGTAACCCCCATGGCACAAAATACTTGATACATACCATCTAGAAACTCTTGGGGATCCTCTCCCACCTTATATCCAAAAATATAAGAAGATTAATCCTCATAAAATCTCTCAATCTTGAGGTCATAGTATTCCCCATAGCATTAACTCTAGGTTCAATACCCATACTCATATGGGTAGTCATGGCTCGGGCTAAAGCAAGTGGAGCCTCTCTTATATCCTTATTATTCATGTTCAGGGAACCAACGGAACCTTATAACGTTCACCTCGAAGAGGGACATGATCACCTTGGGGAAGCATTTTAGCACCTTGAAGAATTTGAACTCCTTGTGCAGCTAGTCTACCTTGACGAACTTCCTCTTGCACTGCCCTTCTTCCAACCTTGTAGTAGTAATTTTTATTGTAGTCATACTCCTATAAATACAACAGAAGTTATAAGGAATAGACACTTGCAAGCTCAACTCTATAGGCATGACACAATATTGATGAAGATAGTGAAACTCTACAATCCTATAGCCTCTCACCTATATATATGTGTAGGAACTCACACGGATGAAGTAGAATCTACTAGACGTGGCTTTTTGAAACTTTTTGATTCCTAAGACCACTTACATAACCTATGCTCTGTTACAAAATTTGTCACGACTCCTGAGGATACCCTAGTATATACGGTGTTCTCGAATCGCAACAAGGGGAAAAGGGGGGCATTAACCTCTCAGAGGTATTTTACAAGCCTTTGAAATTCGTTCATTTCATACATGTTGAAAAGTGTGCTGGATTTAACTTTTGGGTGTACTAATAATTCTATATTTTTCAATAAGAAAACCATAGGCTAATACCAAGTCTCACATCGCCCTTAATTAATCTTATGCAACATTGGACATTACCCATACAATCGAAATAATAGAAACACTTAGTCGAGGTACTACATTGATAAAAAATAGGTCTAAAAATATTATGCCCTACGTCAGTTGAGGGACACTTAAAACTTTTCTGGTTCTTGTAAAGTAGTATATTATGTACAACCATTTCTTTCACGCCTCCCTCTAACCTTTCCACCTAATTTTAAATATAGAAAAAAGTATGGACTTAAGTACAGATGCCATGTCCTAATATGGCATAAATGAAAATAAATCATTATAAATGGATATTTGTAAGAAACATTCTCTTTGTGATTAGATCTTCATGTTAAAAGTATACGAATCACATTGAAACACCAAACATCACATTTTGAATATAGTACAGGTCATATCTAAAATTTATGCATTTATTGTACCAATACAGTAAGCATTACAGAGACATTACTTTACCATCATACAAATCTCACACACCACAAAATAGCATCAAGCATACATCAAACACATAGACATGAGATACTCTTACCAAAGTTGATTCCAAGGCTCACGTAAGTGAGTTATGAAAAGACCGCCCATACAATCCCTTCACACACACCAAAGAGATCCTTTAAACTACCTAAGATAAGGTTTTTCATATTGAACACAATAGTTTATACTATTACATTGTTCTCTTAAAGGTTATCAAAAGACATAGTTAAGTAATTCACGAAGAGACCTCGCATACACCCTCAGTCCAAAAACGTACCTAAATATCCGTCGACTACCTCATGTACATCATGTCTACATTATATCAATTTTCATTCCTGGCTATCTAGAGTTATTATTAAGAATTCCATAGGTAAGACATGAAGAGAACATTTCTATGACCCCTTTTCACCTTAACTAGGCAATCCTTAAACTACTCTAGGTAAGTATTTATTCATTAACATGCTTTCTAGTTTAAGTCATTACCTTCATTAATTCATTAAGTGACATTATAAATTCACGAAAAATCAAATAATTGTCTTGTACAAAACTTAGGGACTGACATACTATCTTCTTCAAAGCCTAACAGTGCAATGCCTAGATAGCGTCCCATGCAACCACAGAAACTTCATTGAACTTCTCCAACACTAGTACATTTCCCACATTAGAGAAGAAGCAATAAATGACATAGACCATACTAGCTATGAATGGATTCCGTAGTCATGAATATACATCGATTTAGGGTGTTCCACTGTCCAATGGTAGAATTAGGACACATCCTATGTAGTGACTTGGTGAAGGACTATGAAGAGTTTCCTTGTTCGCTAATGTCATCTTATTTTGAGAAACTCCCCTAACATACTCATTCGGTGCTAACCTTTAAAGTCATAGAGCATTTGAATAATGGAGCAGATGAAGAGGTGACATAACTTGTTGACAACCCAATCACATTACACCTTACATAAGTGGGTCCACTAAGGCTACCTAAAATGGTCAAGAGGATAGCTCAATGACTTTACTAAGGATGATCTCAAGCCTTTCCGGCCAATCAACCCTAAGTCCACCATTCACACAAGAAAGATATCATTACGGGTTTCAACATCAAGGATATCATAACCATCCATCTTGATTGAAGGTTCCATATGAAAGACCTTTTTAACTATGTTCAAGGTCACATGTCAATAGCACATACAAGACTAAGAACCTTTAGCATACTAAATCAAGCACTCATACTCACATCTTACTTGTATCAAGTATGGGACAAAAGTAAACTAAAGCAAGACACACACAGACTTCACCATATCACATATAGCATATCATTCAAGAAGTACATAGTAATAAACAAAGTAATTTATAGGTCACCTTATTCACTACTATAGTATCATCAATGTATGTTATCAAAAGTCTCATGTAAGTTATCAAGAATCATCATACTTAAACATCAAGAAATGCTCATTATGACTGCACTATATCCTACTAGAGGTACACATCATCAACTAGAAGAATGCGTGCTTTGACTCAACATATACACCCACTCATCAAGGATCTCACAATACTCACATATTTATGTTATAAAATGATAAAGCCATAATACATTATGTAAAGATTAAAAGGTCAAATTGTTCACAAGTATAACACATAAGCACCATAATCTAAAATTGACCATAACAACCATTATCATCATTTTATAGCTATATAACACAATATAGAGAAAGTTAGGCCAACATACCACCATTCCAATCTAACAACTCCAATCCATAGACAAATCATCCAACACAACACTGAAAGGCCCTGACAATTTGCCATGATAACTAATTCAATCCGATAATCATAATATACTATGAATTAAAGATAATACAATATGAATTCATCAATTTAGAGCAGGCTACTCACAATACAAGCATGATTCATTCATAATTCAATAGCCTTCATCAAACTACACAAGAATTCAATAACATAAAGACATAATAAAATCACTCAAAAAATTGTAAAAACTAGGGTTACATGGATTGAATGAGTTCTTTGAGTTTTTAGTCTAAAATCATTACATTAAAAAAATCAATAAATATACAATGATTCAAGACGTTTAAACCAAGAACCCATGGCTAGATTACAATTTAGAAATTCATATGTTTTGAAAAGTCTTTGAAAAAAAGTTTGAATATTGGTCCTTGAAGAAAAGATATTCAAGGATGGAAACAATAGATAAATTGATTCTAGACCACCAAAATTGAGATGAATTGATGGAAAATTCCACTTCGAAGTTCCAATCTCCCTTTAAGCTTCAATGGTGTTCTAAAGAGTTCTTTATAGGTTTTGAGTTTTGATTTTTAAAGTGAATTAATCTAAGTGTTTAATCCTTATAAAAAGACTTAAAATACCCAAAATAACCTTAAGATTTCGTCCAACTAATTTTAAGAAGGCTGGGTGAAAACCCCAAAATACCATCCACTAGGCTGAGACGTTTCAGGGAATTACAGACAATCAACGATGGCCATCACCTTCATGGAATCGTCTCATCGACTGCCCGTGCTTGATAACCATCGTTTGGGACAGAGCCTGCAAGAAATTCTCCATTAACGCCCACCACCTACTTGGCGTCGACCAACCTTCTTGGCGTTGATGTCAATAAAGTTGGGTCCTTCCTCAAGGAAAATCTCTTGATCCTTGCGGAATTTTTCCAAGACGTTTCCAACCATAATATGTTTGTACACATGTTAAGGGCCTCTCACATCAATTTTATAAAAACAAACATGTAAAACGTAACAAAACTCACTAAAGCACACAAGCATGTTTCAGGACAAACCTTTCGAACATCATAGACATTCTTGGACATTTGGGCTCCAAACTTCATGAAACTTTAGACACTTTAAACTAATTTTAACTCATTTTAGAGCATCAAAACACCAATACTCAAGTGGTAGGTTCTATTTTCACCTAGGTTATTTTAGAGGTATCCCAAAAAATATCTTATTAAATGCACCATGCAAGGAGAACAATGAGCCTAAAGATATCCATATCCTTTAGGGGCATTGTCGTACTACACTACTTTTCTACAAAGCTAGACACCCCCATCAGGAATTTATTCATTTTCGCCCTAGAGTTGACTACCAAGGTTGAGAAATACTTAGAGAGTTGTGTGAATTTGAGAGAGTGCTCCTTCACTCTAATACTCCCTTGACGAAGGTTCATGAATTCCAACCAACTTTCTCTCCTTGAAATCTAAGGGCAAAAACATATGAAGAAAAACCACTTTGAAAACTTCTCGATCTACCAGACCTTCCCCTGAGGGTCTCTCATCCTTCCATTGCTCAAACCAAATTTGAGCCACATCATTGAGTTGATAAGCGGCTATCTCTTCTCTCTCTCTCTTGGAGTTACACCCATAGCATCCACCATCTTGAACACCTCATCTATGTAGCCTTGTGGATCTTCATCCACCTTGGTGCCATGGAATGCATGATATTTTATCCATATGAAATCCCTAATTCTAGAAGAGAGAGTACTTGTATTTGGTTGAGGTTCAATTATTAGGTTAGCTTGGGAAGCCACATGTTAGTGACGACTTGAGCTTGAGTCGTCATGAGTTGGGTCAAAATCCTAAAAAGAGCCTTTGTCTCTGCATTAGACAACTCCCCTTCAACATAGGGATCTTGAGGACCTTTGGGTATTGGATGCATTTGGGGTACTTGAGGTCCTTGAAATTCTTCAGGGGGAACCGCCTCATTCACATCCTCTTGTTCAACTATAGGCACTTTTTCACCACAGGGATGGATGCTCTCATTAGCTATTCCTTCCTCCTCCATCTATCAGGAGTCCTCCCTCGTATTCATGTCCTATAAACACAAAAGAATATGTTGAGAAAAGAAATATTATGGAGTTCAACGTTGTGGCACGACATTAGAATAATGAAGCAACTGGAACTTCTATCTTCTTACATCCTCCCTCTCATGGATGCATCGCAACTCACGGTAATGAACAAAAGTCTACTAGACATGGCTTGTGAGACTTTTGACCCTAAATTATTTCCCAAAGACCTATGTTCTCATACACAGTTTATCAAGATCCGCATGTACACCTTAGAAGAAGTGAGCACTCTGGAGTTGTCATAATTTATACTTGACCCTTTGTAGATCTTGTACAAGTCTCTTAGCTATCGTTCATTACATAAGATATGAACGGTAGTGCAGAATTAAAATATTTCAAAAGATTAATATTAAGAAACATCTTTTATATAATTCTAAGGAAAGAGTCCAAGCCAACTAAAAGACAAATCTTAAATATCATAGGGACAAGACCCTTTACATTGAAAGAAAATACATAATAAGTCTTATGCAATTCTTAAAGAATACTAAAGAAACATACATTATGTCCTCGAATATATGAGGACATACAAGTCTTGGGAGAGACAACTTCCCAAGCTTTGTCTCCTATACTTCCACTTTCCTCTAACTTATACTTATAGAGTATAGAAAAGTATGGGGTTAGTACAATTATTGTACTAAGTATCATGCAAAAGAAGACATTTTAGTTGAAATAAAGCTTTCACACAATTTAGGTGAAAACCTTCATTAATATAGAAGTAAAAAACCATATCAATAATCATTTATAACATAAGGTAAAACTTCCATAATTTCAACACAAGACCTCTCTTTACAGTGAATGCATAAAACCTTACTGTGAACTATTTCCATTACAATTTACAATGAACTCATTTCCCTCTAAGTCTCCCTATCATAAAATATCTTAAGACTCACTAAGGTAATATATTAAGAAACCGCCCATACAATACCTTCAATACACACCTAGGTGATCCTCAAGAGTATAGGCAATAAGCTTACATCACATGGGTAACAAGCCAACATTCAACATCAAATACAATAGAGAAACATACTTGCAATTAAAAAATTCACAAAATAATCCTTCTCCAAGACAATCCCCAAGTTACACATACTTCAATGTAAAAGTAGAATACAATACTACTACTCCCACCAAGCGCTCCTTGAGGATCCCCTTAGATTAGGCATACCATATTCATCATTCATAAACTTCATCATATAAGACAAAACATTAGCATGCTTTCTTAATATTAGAAATTTGATCACATAACTTCATTTACATCACATAATGACCCATTCATACATTTATATAAAGACACACAAAGACTCCCACAAAATGCCTACTTGTGAAATGGATAGATATTGTCGCACCACCACCGTTCCTAAGTAGTATACGCTTCAAAAGCATTAGTTCATTACATAATATTGTGGGGGATATCTCTAACCTACATACACCATGAGAGTTACACATGGAATCCCATTAGTAACCCCAATCGGATGAGGGATCACCACCTTCTAGGGTAGAGTCATGCTTGAGACTTTACATTGAATATCCATAAGCTACTCCTATGCGGTCGAATAGTTAAAGGATGAGGAGATTGCTTCTAAGTAACTAATTCTCTACTTACGAGGAGTAGTCATCTTAAAAGGTACATTGGGTACAACATCTCTACTCACGAAGTATATCCACTCTTTCTTCAAATCCTATCGGTGCTAAGCATAACTCCACCATGGAGTATCAAAAATTAATTAGTAAAGGTTAAGGGATAACTAGTCAACACCACATATCAAATCATGAAAGGTATCCATCCTCCAACCAATCTTAGAAAGCTCAAGGGAATTGTGAGATTGCTACTAAACACATCGTCTCACCTCACAAAAATTGTTCACCCCAAAACTACCCTTTTTCAAACTATAGGAATAGTAGGGATGGTTTGGATACTTCATCTCTACTCATGAAGAGTGTCAACCAAAAAGTTCTCCATTCATATTCATTAACTTCATTCATTCATTCAAATTGTGTGTGAAAACACGTAAGCACTCCTTTCACATAATCCCCATTTTCATAACATTGACTCCTAAACATGCTCATACCTTTATTCATCATATATCTCACACTAGCACGCTACACATACACATATACTTCGCTTAGACATAATATCTACAAGATTATCAATTAAGCTTCATTATGCATATAAAAATGAATATCATCATCATCACTTTACTTCACATATCATGCCTGCAAGGACATACTCACAATACACATAAAATACATATTCATATACTTAAAGTTAACACCGCCACTAAAGGTGGACGACACCACTCAAGATCATTTCAATGGAAACTAAACAAGATAGAAGATTTTATCCTTCATCCTGGCTTTCACCACCTTTTATTAATATTTCACCAAAACTACATAATAAATCATATAAAGGAGTAGATAACCTTGAATACAACATAAGAAACTCAACTATAACATTATCTAGATAAAAGCAACTAACCAATTTCATAAGCTAAAATTTGATTATAAGAATAATCATGGTCTCATTGAAGTTTTGATATTAATACCATCAACTAACACCAAAAACAAGATATTTAAATCCTTAAAACGTTTTCATGCAATGACACATGCTTACAGTCAAAGATAGAAGATGTTAGAGTTTAAAACCCTTTCTGAAATCTCTTCAGAGTTTGTCCTTGAATGAATGAAATTTCAAGGATAAACAACCATAACTAAATGTGAAGAAACCCATGAAATTTGATTAATAAAACGTCCAAAACCTTCACTTCTAGCCCTACCTTGAGTTCTAGCTTCTATGTAGTTTGAGAGAGTTCTTTCTTTGAGGGAGGGGTTTTCGGTATTTGAAAATGATGTCTTGTCTAGATATAGGACTATAAGAAAACTAAAAATACCCTAAAAACCTGTAAATAAACATCCATGATTCATAAAAGACATGAGGTTAATTCACTAATATCCCCAAGCCTAGTCGTGTCTAGATAGCTGTTCACAGGCCATTATCGACAGACCCTAGATACGGGGCATCACTTGATCGAAAACCTGTCCTACTGAGGGGTTGATTGGTTCAGAGGCTGGGCTAATGGGGGTTATACTCCCATAACTAAGGTTTGAGTTACGCAAACAAAATATTGAGCGTCAACAGTACTACGATGCATTGATGAAGGGCGTCGATTGGACAGTGAACTTTGTAGTTTCTTCCCAAACATTGGGGTCCTCTATTAGGGCCTATTGTGGGTCCTAGGTGGAGTCGTACCTAGACGTTGAACCCCTATACATGGTCATATAGGTCGTAGGAACATACACCCTAATTTGTTCTCCTAAAAACACTCCAAACATGTGAAGGCACAAAAGTACTCACCTAAGAACATAGGCATCTAGTCGTCGAAAGTCTTGGACGTCCTTTTCACATTTGACTTCCAGACCTACCAAACTGGCTTCAAACATCAAAATTAGACATTTTAACACATTATTAACTCATGAAACACTGGTGAAATTCTAATTTAACCTAGTTCATTATCAAGGTCCTTACACAAAACTTTTTGCTTATGATCACCATTGATCAATTCTCAACAATTCATAATTAATTGACATACATAAACATAGAATTAATCAATTCAACACATCTAATCACAATATAATCAAGATCAAAACCCACATTATATCATAAAATGATAGATTAGGGAGATCATTGGTTAATCATGGAATATGATTGGAAATCATCTTAAAGTCAGTGAGTAATAATAAATTCACCACTACAATGCCTTTGAAAAAAATTTGACAAAGAACCCATGGCTAGATTGAAATATAGGAATTTGGTTCATGAATTCTCTTTAAAAAACTCTGAAGGAACTCCTTAGATGGAAGATTAACTAAGGATAAAGGGTTAACATACCTTCATAAAAGAAAAGCCCACACATTTTGAGAAGAAGGCAAACCAAAATTAAAGTTCTAGCTTGAGGTTGAGTTTTCCCTCCAACGGTGGTTTGAGAGAATTTGTAAGAGAAAGAGAGTTTTGGGATTTTGATTTCTTGTTGGGTGTAGGTGTTTTGACTTGGGAAAGGGGTTAAATAGGTCCTAAAACAGTTTATAACCAACTCCCAAAGTTACCAAAATACCTTCATACTTATTTGCACTTTTAGACATGTAAAATAAAAATTAAAACGATGCAACCGAATTAAGGAAGTGGTTGCGCATCGCGGAGGCAGATCCTAGGCAGACCCCTCGCTTACAAATAGTATGTACATAGGGAGTTTAGATAGACTCCTCTCATAGGAAGCATTACATAGGCTTCTACTTTTAGGACACATACATAATATATAAATATATTCTTATAGAAAATTTCTCACATTTAAACCATCTAGATGGAGTACACCATTTGGGCTTATGTTATACCTAATTACAACAAAAATCACATCTAGGAATATACAATATTAGTCTTTAATTGAAAGAAGAAGAACTAAATGTCTTTAAGACTAAAACAACATCCAATAGCTAGATAGTGGCATCGTCCTCGGAAGCTGAGGACCTACCAAACTTGGAGATTGAGAATCCAACTCTTCTTCAAATGGCTCTCTATAAGGTCAACGGCCGGAATCTACATAATAGTATTAACATAGAAATATGTGTTAGTACACACTTGTACTAAGTATGGAAACATGCACATAACACATTTGAAATCATTAAAAAAATTGTTTAACACAATTCTAACTTACTTTGAAAAGCCTTATGCACAACCAATAACCCATATAAGCTAATAATCACATAATTCCTAAAACAAGGCAATATACAACACAAAACCAACATCATCAAGTATAAGCAAGTCAACATGTCATCATGTTATATTGACAAAGAATGTATAAGAATTCATAATATTACAACATATAAAAGACTCATAACCCACCACCAAATCTACAACACTACTAGAAATTAGGCCTACGGCAATGAGATTTTTAGCAACACTTAAGCCACCGTTACTATAAAGGGTCTATTGCAATGATTAGACCCGTTGCCAAAAGGATTGGATATTATTGCGACGAATAATTAATAAATCCGTTGCCATTTTGTGAAAACCATTGCAATAGACCCTCTATATTGCAACAATTACTGTCATCGTTGCCATAAAGTAATCTATGGCAAAATTTACTTTGAATATTAATATATTGGAACAATTCTCTATTAAATCGCTCCATAATTTAACTCTATTATTTTAACTGACCGCACAAATTTTTTAATTTTATTTCAATATTAGTTAATTTTTTTTTAAGTAAAATTATTTTTCTTTTTATCGATAGAAAGAGCCAAACATTCACTCCTTTTTTTTTTCTTCCACAAGGAGAACACATGCATATTCCTTTCCACTTCTATTCTCTTTGACCTAATTTTTCATCCATCTATGGATCTTAGAATAAGAAGAACGATGGACGGTAGAAGTTGTGGAGCTTAGTAGACGCAGAATGATAGAAGTTGATAATTTGTTCTTCATGTCTATGATTTTAGGGCAAACATAAATCCATTTTTTTCTGCGAATCTGAACTCGTTTTGCTCTTTACACCATCTGTGAAATATAATGAAATGGAGGGTTGTATATTTTCTTGTAAAAACTAAGGAAATGGAGGTTTTCTTCTTCAACACTTGGAGGTTCTCTTCTTTGATTTTTGAGGTTACAGTTGAAGAAACTACAAGTTTGAACTTTTGAGGTTTTGTACTTGAATCTCTTCTTTTGTCTTTAATATTTGGGTGTGGTTAGTGTATGTGAAGTTTTTCTCTATTTGTGGGTTCTTTTTCATTAAGTTGTAGCTATTGTGGGTTTAATGTTTTTTTTGGATTTATGGTGAATTCACTACTGTAGACCTATTTAACTTGAAATTGATGTTGTATTTCTTGTCCATGAGTTATTTAATCGGTCTTGAATACCCTTGTATTGATTATGTCTTCAATGATTTCACCTCTCACTTACATTATTGTTGACGATTTAAGTTAGACAAAGAGGAAGAAAAAGATAAATTAGCATCAAAAATGGAATAATCTAAAATCTTCTACTAGTTTGTACTGAAATTTGTTAAATGTTCCAAGTGTACAGATATTTGAATATTATGGTAAGTTCTTTTTGTCTGTAATGTCAAGTTGAATTTTGGGCCTCTAATTTATTGGATTTTAAGTTGTAATTTTCTAAGTAGTTCTATTGTTTCTGTTGTGTTTTAACCTAATTTGAATAAAGAACCAGTGATTGAAAAGACAAGTATTGGTAACAGTTCTCAAAATTGACTTCTTGGTGTGCATTTTTCTTTTACTTGTATACATATATTGATTCATGGTTATTTGATTCAATTATTAGAATTTGATAATTATAGAGACAGACAGTGAGTTTGGCTACTATTCTCACAAGAAATTGTTGTGAAATCGAAGGAAATAGAGGGCTGCAAGTTTGCTTGTAATATATGAGAAATCTTGATGTTTTTTTTTTCAAAAATTGAAGGTTCTCCTCTAATAATGTTGAGGTTATAGTTGAAGAAACATCATTTGAACCTTTGAGATTTTGTTCTTGAATATCTTCTTTTGTCTTTAGTATATGGATGTGGTTAGTGTATTTGATGTATATCTCTATTTGTAGGTTCTTTGTGATTAAGTTGTAGCTATTGTGGATTTAATGTTTTGTTGTATTTATAGTTAAATTGACTTCTCTATACCTATTTAACTTGAAACTGATGTTGTATTTCTTGTCCATGAGTTATTCAATGGGGTTTAAATATCCTTGTATTGATGACGTCTTCATTGATTTTACTCCTCACTTACATTATTGTTGATGATTTAAGTTAGATAAATAGGAAATGAAAGATATATTAGCATGAGAATGGGATTATCTAAAATTTGCTATTGGTGGGTACTAAAATGGACTACTAGTTTCACACAAATGTGAAAGGAATTGAATATTATAGTATGTTCTTCTTGTCTGTAATTTCAAGTTGAATTTTGGTCATCTAATTTATTGGATGTCATGTTAAAATTTTATGAGAAACGCTATTGTTTCGGTTGTGTTTTAATCTGATTTGAGTAATGAACCAGTGATTTAACAAGACATATTGGTAACAGTTATCAATGATGACTTATTTGTCTATATCTTTCTTTTCTCTGTTTGCATATGTTGTTTTATGGGTATTTTATTTAATTATCAGAATTGCATAATTATAGACACATAGACTGAGTTTGGCTACTGTTCTCTCTAGAAATTGTTGTGAAATAAAAGGAAATGGAGGGATGAAGGTTTGCTACTGAAATCTGAGAAATCTTGATATGTGTTTCTTCAAAAACATAAGATTCTATTCTGACATTTTTGAGGTTATAGGTGAAGAAACTTGAAGTTATGAGAAGTTGAGTTTTCTTCTGGACTTCTTATTTTTTCCTTTAACCGTTGATGGAGGTGTGTAGTTAGTGTTTTTACTATGTCCATTTGTGGGTTCTTTTTTATAAGTTTTAGTACTGTGGGTTAAAAGTCTTTGTTTGCGTAGTATTGTGAAATTGTTTACTGTAGACAATTTCTCTTTTTATTATGTTGAATTTCTTATTCCCTTGAGTCATTTAAGGTGTTGATTTACCTTGCAATGATGAAGTCTTCTTTGATTTAACCTCTCGCTTAAGTAGTATTGAGAAATTTCAGTTTCATAATGTTAATTCGAGTACATAGAGCAACAAGTAACAAGAGATTACTTTAGCATGAAGTGGGAAAAATTGAATTTAACTGTGGTGTTAGCAAAATTTGACATGAAAAATCTGAAAAACACCTTAAATCCAGTATCAATAATATATGCATTACAATTACTATTTATCCCTTTTAAGAATAGCTCTGCCTGAGTTTAATAAAAAAGGTTATCTGTAGAGGATACTTTTTTGAAATCTATGAGGGAACTTTCAAGGATGTTCTCCTTGATTTTTATCCAAAAAGAAAATCTAAGGGACTTTTTTATTTTTTATTATATGAAATCTTAGCAATCCTTGTTGGTAAATTGAATTGTGATTGCCAATACGTGTTTAAACTCATATTCTCAGTACATTTTGTTTGAGATATCTTTTTCCGTTTATACGTTGTTTTTTTTTAGTTTATCATATCAATGGATAATTTTAGATAGAAGTTGGATGAGGATCGAAGACGATTGCAGTGATAAATATATTATGAAAATGACATGATTTCTTATAAAGGCATTTCAACGGAAGCTTCAGAAGGAAATAAAATATTAGGGCGCTTTCAAAATATGCACAATCGTTATTGGATTACAGAAATGTGGGGAGGACACTTGATTGTAAAAAATGGAGTTGTGGATGGGATACACAAAGGATTTTCAAGGGTGGTGTTGGTCAACTTCAGTGAAGTTGTGAGATTCATCATTCGGTTATGCTTGCAAAATCCCTCATGGGTGAGTGAGCTGTGGCTATTATGAAAATGATCGTTAGGACTTTTAAAGAAAAGCACTTCCCTTGCTTGCAGAGATCTTTATGTTGGCAATCTCAAGGCATATTTTTTTTTATTGGCGGATCAAATAGAAGGAGTTTATTATTAAGGAATATAAAAGGACTGTTGATTTGTCTGACGTGCGAGGAAACAAAAATTGGCCTTTATGGAGTACATTTTTGAGAGAGCTAAGTGAAGAGATTGGTCCCTTCATATAGGTTATCCAAGTGACATGATATAGTCAAGAGACGATGTTCCTGTTGAGTTGTTGATATGTCATTAATGCTAAATTTGTAGAGGTACAACTATGGAACGTCGGAAGAGAAGGGGATGAACGTATGCATGATACTGATTGGGATTGATGGATGCGGAGGATTAATAAATATTATTTTAATGTATTGTAATACAATTTTTTTTTCTTGAGGGTGATAAAATTGATTGTGCTTAGAAATAACATATTTATTTGTTAGTTTTTCTTAAAATTTTATTCTCTTGTTTTGGGCTTCACTTGATTGCATGGCTAGCTAGAAATATTTAAGGGGGAGTCTCAACAAACTAGGAAGGACTGTGGTTCTTAAGTATCTTAGCCATATTAATTGAATGAGCACATCTAAGTACTTATTTGTGCTTAACAAGAAATGAGTTTTATTTATATATATGGTTATTGAACGGTTGATAGGTCAGAGGGAAAAGAAGTACTTAAAACAAAACAAAAAGGAAAAGGAAAACAATATGTGCAAGCTGGATGGTGGTGGTGGAGTGGATGGAACACTTATATGTATGGCTCACAAAAGGCTTTTTTTTGAGATCAAAAGGGAATGCTCAATCATTTGTCGCAAAATTCCTCACTTTGGTAGGAAAAAAATTACAAGAGAATTGTTCACATAGTGCCAAAGAAATATTGTACTTTGAAAGCACAATGAAAAAGGATAAAATGCCTCAAAGTTGTTCGAGCCTAATAGCAAGATCAATGCAGAAACAACAATAACATGTGCCTCATAATCTCTCCACTTTAAAAGAACAAGTTGTGTAGAAAGAAGTTCCACAAGCAACTGTAAATACTTCCACTGTAGTAGCACAAGTTTCAGAGAAAAAATTGCAACATGTTCAAAGAGAATCTCCTACAGTAGAGGCACATGATATACCAGACCATGTGGAACAAGAGACACTAAATTCAGAAGAAATACTTATCAGGAGAACTAGGTAAAAACATATATATTCACTTCTAAATATTTAAATGACCTGGAATTGTAAAATCAGTTAACATTGTTATATGTTGTTTAACTTTGCTTCATACATTCTAGGCCCTTTAACTCAAAAACAGAAAAACGAGATGGGTAGTTGGGTAGTATAGTTAATGGCAAAGTGTACATGGGCTACAAATTAGCTGTAGTTTGGGTGTATAAAATGTACAATAAACCCATTGGTCCTACAGATGTTGTTGTAACAGAGTTGGGGAGTTTTCATGGAACCTGGCTACGGAATTCCATGCTTTCTCGTATAAACGTTCATATTTGAAGGGAATATGGACACAAAAGATGATTTTACGGGAGTATTATTGGTTGAGTTCCTATTTCAATTTAAGTTATAAAATTTTCCTCTTTTACAACTAAAGAAAAATTTGTAGGAGAACTATGATATTTCTTAAATTGCCAAAGCTGTGGGCTTTGGATGGCAATTACGCATGCTAGACAATGATTGGAATGACTTTGTATCAGAAGAAAACATTATAAAGCATATGATCGTATGATCTTTCAAAGCTAAAAGTAGCAATGATAGTTTCAATTCTGATTTAAGGATCTTCTAAAATTGCGGCCTATGAAAAATCAGGTTGATTTATATTTGATGGTCTTGATTGATAATTTTTTGTTTTTGATTCATTTTGATGTTTACGTATAATTTACCGAATCATTTATTCAGAAAGAGTGAAAAGGCATAACAAAATTAAAAAAAATGATGAATTCCACCATACTGCTGGTACAAATCAAGTTTTTTTGTGATACGCAATAATTTGGTATGTTCTTCTGTTAATTAATAAATATGAACTTGTTTCCATAAAAGATATTTAATACCAACTCTACGTAATCAGGAAAAAGAGAAGGAGAGTCCTGATGTGCCGTCCTCTAAAGAACTCTTTGTGGCAGCAAGATTAAGAAAACCTGGTCGAGAATACAAGGACTCCAATGAAGATAGAATTAGTAAATTATATGAATTTTACTAGATTATAAGGTTGTAAAGATATATTATTTTTAATCAAAACATGCTTTTTGAATTTGATTTGCAAGCTTGAAATGGGAACAGCAAGGTCGGCAAAGTAAGATGACGAATCAATCATTTGTGCTTTTACGCAGTCAGGGTAAGGAACACTAGGTAGCATGAGATGGTTATGGACAAGGAGTACCAAAAAAAACTACTTGAAATGGGAAAGCACTTTCTGAACCTGTTTATCTTCTAATGATGAGAGATGAAAAAAATTAAGAATGAAGAGAGGGATGCCATCAAAGGAGTTGAAATTTTAGAACAACAAAAAAAATCTCGAACAGAAGTTAAGATGATATTCCTGCGACGAATTAACGCGTATGAAACAAGACATCAATTAAATGCATGTACCACGTTGGCCCACATTGGGGGCTACAACACCACAAGAAGAATAGCAACCGTTAAATAATCATCGCTAGCAACAAACATCGAGGTATGAAATTTATTGTTTTTCTTCTTCGTCACTTCACAGTGCTTGGCTGAATGTGCTGCCTATGTTATATATGATGTTGTTCTGATGTTTTCTACGGGGCTATCTGAAGTTCTCTCTTGTCTATGTACCAATATTGTTTGAACTGTTTTGATCTGTTTGAAATATGCTGCCTAGGTCTATGTATCAAAGGTTTTTTGACTATTTAGCGACTGTTTAAATGTGGTTCAAGATATATATGTATTAATGTTGTTTCTGGATTGTTTGTGCGATTGTTCGAATGTTCTTCCTTTGTCTATGTATCGATTTTGTTTCTGTACTAGCACAAGTGTGAAATGAATTAAAGTATTGGACTGTTTCTGCGACTTTACAATCTGGATTCTTCGATGTTAATTGAGCATGTTTCCAATCATCTATTATTGTATGTTTCATGAGAAACAACTTCTTTTTTCTAATTGATGAATTCGTGATTCTCTCCTCATGTGTTGACAGAGGATTATCTTTCTTGGAGTTTGTATTATGTTTTGTATAATAATACGGAAAGTTATAACTTGTGCGTTTGGTGTGTGTGTGTGTGTGATTTATGATGCATTTATTAGTATAATATCCATTTCCAAGTATAGTATAGGAATTGGAACTTCATTTAGGTTCATTGTGCTGTCGTTTGTTAGTTTTTTGTGATAGTAGTTTGTTTCTTTCTTGTCTTCAGTTATAAGTGGTAACATGCATTTGTAGCTATTAACTCACAGAGTTTTTTCTTGAAGTTGAGTTAGACTCTGTTACTGAAAACATAGGCATATTTCACCTCTTTTTCAATTTTAGAGTAAACTTGTTTTTTATGGCCCACATTTGAGAACCTACCTCACCTTGTACAGCTCTTCCAACTACTACTTTTATGTCTTTCTTGTTGTTGGTTCATTTTCGTAATTCTGTTAGTATTAAATAATCCATTCAATCTAAAAAAGAGAATAGGATACTTGGACTAACTTTGTGATCTGAAAAGACTTTTGAATAAAGTATGAAGGTTTTGTTCCTTTATGTTAAATTTCCTTCCCTTGGAAATTGTTAGGTATACTTTCTTCCTTTGTTCAATCCCTCAATAAACTTTTAATTATGGTCTTTAATAGGTGGATAAGATAACCAGGAGAAGGATGACGAAAGCAGTAGTGATGAAGATCTTACTTGATATATTTGAGATTTTGTTAAGCAGGATGATGATGAAAGCAGTAGAATCCTATTAATTTAGCTCAACTCTCTTTTGTTTCTTGACATTTTTAGACTTTTGTTAAGCAGCAATCTTTTGTTTTAATATCTATTAGTATGGAAGTGCAAACTATTGAAAACATGTAATTTGGTATATTTTACCTTTATGATTATTGTGACAAGGATATTTCGAATTATATATATATATATATGATTCCAATATATAATTAGCCATTTCCTTTCGTGATTTGATTTAGAGAACTTTTATAAATTGTTGATTTTGTGTTTGGGGAAATCTATATATTCATATAGATTGGTTACAATAGAAAATAAAACTGTTGCAATATCAATAACAACAGTTGCCATGATATTTAAACAAGTGTTGCGATATGAACAAGCTATTGCAACAGACTCTATTATAACACTATGTAACAGTTACCGCAACCCCTAATGCAAAGTTCTTAACCATTACAATTGTTTTGATATTATTGTGCCTCTAGATCGAAGGAAAATCGTTGCAATAGAGGCTCCTATAGCAAAGTTTTGAGAATCGTTAGACTACCTGTAACAATAGAGGTATAATAACACGAGCATATGAGACGATTCACAAAACGTTGTTGTATCTCTATGGCAAGAATTTTCTGTCCTATTGCAACACATATGAAACTGTTGTTATAGGCCTAATTTCTAGTAATGAAAGTTCAATGACCAAGTAAATCCCCATAACTTTACTCAACCATGTAAACCCAACAAAGGACCGCACACAATGTCTCACCTTCCAAAACATAGTATAAAGCGTAACCATCACCATATTTAGCAATATAGACCAATAGCATGTTCATAAATGAAACAAACACCATCTAATATCATGATAATGTAAATTCAACATATACATAACATTTGTTTAATACATCATAAGAACAACCTTCTAGGACTACCCTCAAAGTCAACTAGTGCAATGTATAGGTAGAGTCTCATACCCATACCTAGACTATGTCAACCCCTCAAGTCACCCTTGTTAGTGTTCACTTCTTTACTTCATTTTACTTTAGGGAACAATTACCTTAACCGGTATAGAAAACTAGAGCTAAATGTGTAATCCGGTATCACGAAAACCCAATACCGAAACAAGGTGGACTACTTTCCGAAGTAGTACCAAGAAGTAGGAGATATGCTTGGGACCTTGTTTATGTACATTGAATTATAGTCTCCAATGTAATAAGTACAATAGTGAACCTACCTTCCCTACATGGGAAGGGAAACTCCTACTACTAGTTCACTCGGTTCTAAGCTAGACTCCCTTTTGAAATTTATTTAAGCCTTTAATGGTCATTATAGCTTAGTTTAGGTCATTGGACTTGCATGAGAACATCCTTTCAATACAACCCTTACATGTGAGATCCACACATTATCATCATCATATCATAATAAGGCAAATAGGTAATTCATAACAAACGTTATATTATTACATCATAAACATAATTTACCACCTTCACATAATCAAAATATTTCAATAAAATCATCATAAAAACACCTACTTACTAAATTAGCAAGACATGCTTCAATTTAACTTCGTCACCAAGTGTTATCCATCATAATTAAAGTAAAGGTTCAAGATCACAAAGTCTTACCAATTTATCCTTCAAAATCCATCATCAGTGGTCTTACCCTAAACCAATCAAGTTTCATACATAAATAGGTGTAATAACACCATAAAATAGTAGTTAAAAAAAGAAGTTTGTCAATTCCACCAATACTAGTCAAATCAAGATAAGTTCATCACATACGGTTAGGGAATTTGGCTCAATTCACGGTCTATTCCACATAATAGGTTTTAACATCATGAAATAGCATATATGAACAACAATGAATCATTAAGTAATCATAATAATCAAAGGAAATCATTAAGAAAATTAATTTGACAGATCAATTTCGGATTAGGAAGAAACACACATTCAAATCATCTTTTGGAAATCAATTTTTGAAGAACCTCTGGGAAATGAATCTCAAAGATAAAGGTTTCCATAACTTGATTTTCCTTGAAGATTGATGGAATAAAGTAATTATTTTGAAGCCCTACAACCCTTAGAACTTTCCCATCAATGGAGTCTTCTTATGGAGAGAGGAAGAAGAGAGAAGGAAGAGTAATTTGGGTTTGGGAATTGTAGGGGTGTTATGTTGGATTTAGACTTAGGATAGTTTATATAGTCCCTTAAACAACTTATTTAACCACCCCTTAAACCCTAATTCAACCCCTAACTAATTAACTAATTAATTGAACTTACTTAAAACAAGCCACTCAAATTGTAGCCTCACCTATGAGACCACGAACTCTGGGCTGTAGGTCAGTCGACTGCCCCCTACACCCACCGTCATGCAGGTCATCCGGTAAGTTCACAGAGTATGCATTTTGGCCATATTTTTAAAATGGCTAAGTCTTCAATGATAGAGGCATCGACGCCCCGTCGTCAAACCTACACTCTCTCTAAGGCAAGCATAGGTAGCCACTTTTTTTGACAATATTTGGCCAACTAAAGAGGGTCTTCCTCAAGGAACCTTAGGGTGGTCCTTGGGGAGTGTACACGGAAGTTTCGGTCCTACATATACTCTAATATATGTTTAACACCTTTATACAAAATCTCATCGAATTTTGAGTCCTAAAACCCTGTGAAATAGGCTAAAGAAGACTGGCACCTCTTTAACTAATCTCCAGACGTCATCAACGTTTCTTGACATCTTGACTCTAAAACTTCCTAAATGACTTACAAAATTTTTGTTAGGTCTTAAAACAGTGTTATAAACCTTGTAAACTCATGTGAGGTTCTATATTAAGACTTGAACTTTCAGAGTGCTATAAGAGAGCCTACATTAACATCTCCCTAGTCAAAAAAAGTCACACATTTTTAGGGACTCATTCTTTTTCATTTAATGGAGACTCAAATTTTCATTGTGGGCCATAACACCACACCTTAAAAGTTACATCAAGAATTATCTTTACACTATATTAAGATGCACAACAACTTGAGAAAACATGAGTTTGATAAAAATCCATTTTCACGCAATGAAAACCTTCCCAAACATGCATAATACAATGTCAATTAGATTATACTTAACATATGGAGAATATGAACCTTATACTCATATGCAAGACTACCATTATTAACAAGGTACAAAGGAACTCTTTGGTTTCAAGATTGAGTAAGAATAGAAGGAAAAAATAGGAATATCCACCACCTTACGACTCACTTCATTTTCCCCCACTTTAGGTAAACCCATTTCAGAGCAACTTATTTCAACCTTAGGGAAAAACATAATTCAAACCTATGGAACAAAACCCTTTCTTCCCTTTTTCCCAACTCTTAGGATAGGTTCATAACGGAACTAGTCACCTAATCATAAGAGTTCTCCCATTAAATAGCATACTCTACAATAACCTCACAAGGTAAGCAGACTACCTTCACTCCTTAGGATCTAGCCTATAAAAAAGACTCCAATCTACACAAGGGCAACTATGAAGAATCAAATACATAAAACGGCAATATTTGAACCATTACACATATATAAACTAAACATGCATTTTCGTAACTATTTTCCACATTTCTCCAAAGCATTTTAAGCCTTAACCATAACAATACACTATCATCATACCAAATCATATAGCAACCTACCATTCCAAAGGGTACTCCATTAAACTATAACACCTCTAAATAAGTTATAACCATATCATGACATTAAATATTGTTTCCACAGAACATGTCATTTCTCATAAATAATATATATAGGCATAAGTAGCATCAAGACAACGCCTATTGGAATGCCCTTCACATATACTCATCAACCCACAAAATAAATTGTAAGCATCAAAATGCACCTTTTCTCCCTCAAGCATTGAGATATTATCTCATCCTAGCAATCACATCTAAAAGACCATTGGACAAGGAAACCATAAGAGAGAGATCATATAGAGTTAAGTTCTACAGTATGACACAAGACTAGTGTAAAAAGTGAAACTCTATCGTTCTTACTCTTTCTCATATGTTTCGAGCTTGCTAACACCAAATGAAAAAAATATACTACACGTGTCATATGGGGAAAAGAAAAAACCCCCCATTGGACACTAAAACAAATTCTTATAGCATCATACTCTGATACCACATTTGTCACGAAAAGGGTACACCCGCTAGAAGTAACGTTACATCCTTGACGTCTCGGAGGTCTTCTACAAGACCATAGACATCATTCATCACATTGTTATAGGAAATTTAGCAAAAAAATTAAAACTTTTTATAGCACATCATATGATAGAACATCACTTCATATATATATATATATATATCAAATTAGATAATATATAGTTACTCTAAGTATCTGTTGTTCTTTCGACTAACATCAATAGAGTAGAAATAAAGGACACGAACCCTAACAACATATGTAATATCTAAGCCTCTTACATATACTTTATATAAGAATGGGAATTGAAAATACTTTGAATGGACGGATCCGTTTTGGAGTTAGGGAAACATCTATCAAGCTATTCACTGTAGGAAACCTTCGATTATCCATTAACCACCATACCACTTTCCTGTAAAAAGACAGAAAGAAGAATGGATATCAGTACAAGAATGGACTAATATCGAAAACAAAGGATTAAAAGAGGACAGTTTAACTTAGAAGAAACAGTGAAAATGCATTTTTAAACTTCATGATAAAAAAGGGCACAATTACAAAACTAATTCATATTTCATTAGGCGTGACCGATTAAAGAAACACCCCCAGCCGACATATATGAATTAAGGAACATCAATCAGTTCAAAACAGCTCTTTAATGGAAATTTAAATCCCGTACACAAACGAACCCTCAAGTAATAATTGGTGCATGCCATGAATAGTTCCCAAGGCACCATTCACACTCAAGAATCACTTGTAAGGTAACCATGGTGAACATCCATAATCTTTTATAAATTCCAAAAACATAGACAGTCAAGGAAATCTAGTGTATATGAGACACAGATTTCCTAACATGACAAACAATTTCATATACCACAATAGAAGACTCATTCCAGGCAACATCCACTTAAGACCTTCACATATAATCACAACAATAGGAAATTATAAAAATTTGTATATCTAAACTTAGTTCATTAGGCATTCTAAAAACCTTACACATAATCTAAAACATTCCTACTCAAGCAATTACATGGAAGACCAATAAACGCACACCTAGTAAGTAAACTCACCAACAGACCACAAACTTACCATTTATTTAATACATCAACATGAAAACTGTAAACAACGTTTAGTCGTTTGAGCGAGAGATTTTTATTTCTGGGAAAAACTGGGCATGGTGACGGACCAAGAAGGAAACGTCAATGGTCACGACCAGACGTCGCAGGGTCTCGTTTCCAAAACACTTGGAAATTCTGAAATAGGGTCACTGAAAAAAAATCGACTCTCTGAACTCGTGACGGTGGTTGATGGCAGGACGGAACGTACACAGGCGTGACTGACCTTCACAGAATCTTGTGAAATTAAGTTCGAACATTGCGCGGACCGGCGACGGACAGTCGCAGGCCGAGGGCCGTCACGGGCTGAGTGAATCCCAGGAGGGGTCGGATTTTGTTACAGTAATTGAAGGGGCGTTTGCGACTATTCCTGCTTTAATTATAAATGGTGGGTTAGTGTAATTAAGTTAATTACTTGGGGGTTAAAGAGGTACTTCACCTAAATTTAGGGTGTAAAAGAAGAGGTTTGAATAGAAAAAATAGAAAGAACAAAGAGAGACGAAAAAAAAAAAAGAAGATAACGAGTGAGAGAGAGAGAACCGAAGAGGATAGCACGGATTTCGAAGAGAGAGAAGATAGATTGTTGATCGCAATCCTCGGTGGAGGTAGGTTAGGGTTAACACTATCGTAGTAAAACCTTATAGCGACTGATTATGTGGTGGGGGTAGTTGGGTAGATTATTAAACTTTTATATGCTTATTGTGTGTATTGCCATGAGTGATTTATATATATATACATGATTGTGATAAATAAGCATGATGAAAGCTATTGAATCTTAAATCTGAAAACCTAATCTAACTTTGTATAATGATAAGGACTGGGATAAAAAAAGGCTCGTCTTAATGAATGAAAGTAGGGAGATTAGGGGATCGGTTGCACGTTCTGGTACCAGGATAGATATATGAGGATCCGAGGTACGTTCCGACACCAGGATAGATATGCGGATTCGGAGTGTCCGTTCCGACACCAGATAGTATAGGATCGGGCTTTGTTGCCACGTGTCTGGTACAGGACTAGATATGAGGATCCGGAGTGTCACGTTCCGCAAGGATAGTATATGGATGCGGGTGCCACGTTCAGGGGTACCAGGATAGCATGAGGAGCGGCACTAGAGTGTCACGTACAGAAACGAGAGTAAAAATAAATGAATTTGATGAAGATGTTAATATACTCAACTAATCACCTTAATTCCAAATGAGTATGATGAGAAGGCGTGTGTGCGTCATCATTTGACGTGCCTTGGGTTTGTACCACGGTTATGGTTAATTGCTAATGCTGAATGCTAAGTTGATATTAGTTGCTTTTATGATGTTTACGATGATAATAGTGTTTCTATTGAGTTGGCCGGCCGCATGATACCTACTCAGTCTTGTGTTTACTGACCCCCTACATATTTCTTCCATTGTTCATTGTTGGAAGTGCGCAAAGCTACGTCGTAGTTCAACAACGCAAATCTACCGTCTTCATTACACCGGATTCAGGGGTGAGACTACGCTTTCTAGCTTGGACGGATCATTTCTTCCTCATGTCTTGATGCCTTGAAGTATTGCAGACTAGCTTTTGTTTATTTTAGTTCTTAGAATACTCTAGTTTAGTAATTTGATCATGTTTCTTGTGGTGATGACTTCCAGATTTTGGGGGATAATAATAGATGTTGATTAGAGTATTAACCGGTTATGAATTGAATTTTAAGCTTCCGCCATACTTTTGTTATATACATGAAAGGTTTACGGTTAGATGTTGGTTCGCTCACATAGGAGGATAAGTGTGGGTGCAGCGCGATCGCTTTGGGTTCGTGTCAAACTGGTATCAGGCAAGGTTCGTTGGTCTCATCACACAAGAAACAGGTCTAGTAGAGTCTTAAGGAACGGTTCGGGGGACGCCTTACTCCTTTCCTTCAGAGGCTATAGACTTTAGGGACAATTCCATTCTTTCTTCTTTCTTTCGTGCTATATTGAATCCAATGTTATAGGTGTACAAATTGGTGATCTGACCATCTTCCCTCTATTCGCAGATGTAGAAACTAGAGCAACGACTCTCCAATACCAGCACGGGGGAACAGGGTGCATCTGCGCAGCCGCTGGGGCGGGGTAGCTCGAGGAAGAACAACGTAAGAGGCCGTTTCTGTAGAGGTCGTGGGAGGGACGTCCTTCTAGGGGAAGGAGGACGAGCACCTAGCATCTAGTACTAGGGCCGGCGTGATCCCCAACGGACTCAGGAAGTAATTAGAGAAGGGTCGGGATGGGAGATATGAACAAAGACAGAATGAGTGAAATGCACCCCAACGCTACCCCAGAGAGGATCCAATCAGGTTCCGCTTATCTTAGTGGGTGGTCTGATCCAGGGTCAGGCCCACAAGTTGTTTTATGCACCAACACACCTCCGGATTCCGAGGTACACATGCAGCCACTATGGCCCCTAGTATGGATGCCTCATTAGGACATAGGCACAGTACACGCATGACTACTGGCCTATAATGACAAATGAATAACGCCATGAACTTTTCAGTAAGTTCTGAAATGAAACCTCCAGTATCAAGGGTGAGAAGCAGAGGTGCTACGATTTTCTGGTTGGACTATCATGAGTACTACACAAGAGGGGGTGATTTATAGTAGGAATGGCTTGGCTTGGTGTGAGTTCGTGAGTTATAAGTTCAAGGGAACGCCAAAATGTAGGTGGCTGGTCACATGTGAGTGTCAACCAACCGAGGCACCACCGATGGATGGCCTCATTCTCTAGGCTTGTTTATGGAGAAGTAATCCCCGGACTTGAGAATAGGAAAAAGCGGGATGAGTTTTGAGATAGAGCAAGGTAAGGGAGGAGTGCGGTCAATGACTATGAGGCTACGTTTCGTGCACTATCCAGATATGCCAACAACTTGGTTCAGTCCACAAGAGCGGATCGTGTTTTGTGAAGGGGTTGAGATCAGAGTGCGACTTTCAGCTTTACAGTAGCGGCCACAGCGAAATCTTTCAAGAAGGTGTTTAGACTTCGTGGTAGAGGTTGAAGGGTGAGTTCAGATGAATACAATGGCATCGAATCAAAGAGGTTTCGAAAGGGAGTGAGTTTAATGTTCTTACTCTAGAGGACAGGGTTTCCGGAGGTTCTCCAGCATTCGAACCCGTCAGTCTTCACTACAGACGGTTAGGTGGGGGTCCACTCAGACCATCCAAACCACTTCTCTGAGAGACCTATGATGAATACAGAGGAGTGTTATGGTGTGGAGAGACTGGCAGATCAAGAGGTGGTATTCGTCCAAAACAGGTATTAGAACACCCCGAATAGCTAGAGGTAGTAGAGGTGGGGTATGGTATGAGGGTGGTTAGTTCCTGGAGGACGTGGTGGCGAGGTAATGGTGGTCACCAAAACGGCCGGGAGTGTGGGTGATGGGCAACACGGGAGTGACTAAATCACAACATGGTAGGGGAAAAGTACAAACAACGAAGGGCCCATTGTTATGCCTGTCCCTGGGAGATCGGAGGCGGGAGACATCTGAGCTGTCATCACCGGTAACTCTGGTTTGTGATTGCATGGCTTCTATTTGTTTGATCCTGGATCCACATTGTCTTATGGTATCTTCCTCATTCTACTGGTCTAAATCTACTGGAATATTGATATGCCGATTGGTTTCTTTTACTCTGGTGGTGAGTCGGTGGTGGGTCGTGAAAAGGTATATAGTCTTGTTGGGCAGGAATTTGTGGGGGCACACTTATGGAGATTTGGTTATCTTAGAAAATGGTGATTTTGATGTAATGCTGGGATGACTTGAGTTTCTCCGCAATTTGCGATCTTGGATGTAATGCTAAAACGGTGACGTTAGCCAAAGACCTGGGACAGATCCGTTGTTTGGGAGTGAGGGTGACTACACTTCCAATCGGTTGGTATATCTCCTTTCTTCGTGCTAGAAAGATGTAGTAAGGGTTGTTTTAGCTTCTTGGCACCCTCGGGATTGCTGATACTACCCACGGACTTTCAATGAGTCGGGTTTCGATAGGTCGCCGAGTTTTCGAGTGTTTCCTGCGACCTTCCATGGATGCCACGGATAGATATATTGACTTCTGTTTGTATTGAATCGGGTACTCGCCCCCCATTTCTTACCCCCTTTATAGCATGGCTCCCGCGGAGTTAAGAGAGTTAAACGCCCAACTCAAGAGTGTTGAGCAAAGGCTCATTAGACCCAAGTGCACTCCGTGGGGTGCTTCGGTGTCGTTTGGAAGAGAGAAGGATGGGGGGTTTCGGAGATGTGCATAGACTACCGCCCGTTGAACCCGGTACGCATAAAGAACAAGATCCTCTTCTCCATGATGACTGTTCGCTACGTTCCAAGGTTGCTTGGTTCTTCTCTAAGATTGACTTGAGATCGGTTATCTCCATTGAAAATCCGGGCAACGGTGTTCCAAAGACTGGCTTTGCCCTAGGTCTGGGATCACGAATTTGTCGTGCTGTCTTTCTGGTCTTCCGCCTGCCCACATGTGCGTCATGAGGTTTGATGCCCGGGCTTTTTCCCCCTATTTGGCTTCTTTTGTGCTCGTTCTTATTGCGCTCTCTGATACTCCCCGAGTCCGCAAGGCCCATGCTGCGCTTTGAGCATTGTGTGGCATGTTGTTGAGGAGCGCCCCCGTTTTGCCATTCTTACGTGTGAGTTTGGTCAGCTGCGGTCTTCTTGGGGCCCGTTGGTTCCAGGCTGGAGTGATGGTGGATCCTTCTAGATAGATCGATTATTGAAAATTTGGTAAGACCTACTAATGTGTCGAAATAAGAATCTTTGTTGTTTTAGCCAGTTAATTACCATCGCTTTGTCACTAGGGATTCTCTTCTATTGGGTGCTTCCCAACTGACGAACTGACTAAGCAAAGTGTTTCCATTGTTATGGTCGGATGAGTGTTGGAAAGCTTCAGAAGCTCAAGACTCTGTTGACTACTGGCGGGGCCACTTGTCCCCTTTGCAAGTGGAAGGTAAGAATTTCATTGTCTAGTATGTGATGGGCATCCTATTCGGGTTTGGTTGCGTTGCTAATGGCATGAAAGATGTGATTGTCTTTTCTTTTCAAGACAATTAAACGTGCATGAACGTAACTCCCAACTCCTGATTTGGAATGGGCCGCGGTAGTGTTTGCATTAAAGCATGGGAGACCAATTTATATGGTTCAAGTGTGAAGTCTATAGCGGATCAACGTAGTCCTACAGTAT
>JAKWJA010002408.1:0-42694 GCA_027704765.1 Solanum habrochaites | reverse complement strand
TTCCCTTTGTTGTTGATATCCTAAGATATTATGTTATTATTTTTCAATCCTTTGTTTATAGAGTCATTATTTAGGCCTTTTATGGAATGAGTTGATAAACGAAATGTTCCTTATTCCCTAGGTTTCGTTACTCTATCGTTTATCAACTGAAATGATTTAAACATAGGGAAATGAAATGTTTTCCTTATTCCCTAATCCCCTATTTCTTTCTTTTCCGTTTATCCATAATAGCAACAATATGTATCTCAAAACATCAAGTTCGGAGGCACAACCTGTAGCGAATACAAACATACCCATGCCCCCCAAGGTCGTCTCCGCTGAAACCCCCACTCTGATGCTTCGGGCTCCTCGAGGCAAAATCAGCCCTGACGAAAGAAAGGAGAACTAATTCTTTCAAATATAAAAACGATCTCGGGGTGCCAAAGAGTTGCGGATTTTATGTGGACAACCAATTTACTTATCGGGAGATGAAAAAGAAGCGGGACTAAAAAGAAGATTGCCACCGCGACCAATTTTTCGCGTTTAATGGGATGGGGAAACCAAAGTCACTGTCCAAGATTGACGGGCGGAAGGAAACCTAACATTGTTCCCATCGATAGGGGAGTAAATACAGAGTACTCAATCGGGGAATCAGGGACCCCCCGGGTAGAGGAAGTAAGAGATGGCTCGCTTTTGGGAGGTAGACTTGGGCAGCAAGCTATCTGTTGTCCTGACCCGGAAAGCAAAAGTAGCTCGAGCCAAAGGCGAAAGCGAGGGGTCGAATCAAAACCTTTCTTTTCTACGCTTTCTTCTATTACGAAATGGAGAGTGTTGTTATAGTCCTGCTACTTTTAAAGCATTTCAAGTAGTAGCATCTCAAGCCAGCATAAAAAGTGTTTCCATCAGATCAGGGCTTTAGGCAAGCTAGCTAGTCAGTGAGCCAGAGAGGGTAGGAGTCACTTGACTTGGAAGAAGAATTCTCCTAAGCTTGGCACTAGGTGATCTATGTGTCAAAGGGCTACTTTTCTTCCTATCCTTTCCCTTGCCTTGCAGCCTATGCATCAATCCCATTCTACCGATGTGTACTTCTTTGGAACAGCTTTCCCGATCCCATCATACTCTTTACCTTTCTTCCCCTTTTTGGTATTAACTATCTTGTTGTCCGGTCCCTTATTTTTAGGCTTACCACGTGGCTGAATTTCCTCTTGCGACTTCTGTTGGGAGGTGCATCTCCAATAGATTTCATCTACTAGGCCTTTCGTCGTGGAAGAAACTTGGAAAAGCAAAGCGAAACAGCTAGATCACGCCGAAGTCAGTCGAACTTGAAGCTTCGCTCCTATTTTCAATGGTTGGGATATATTGCTTACCTCTAGTTAGGACATTCATCTTCCAGTCTAAATGACTGGACATGACCAACCCCGACTCTCTAGCCCTCGTCTTTAACAGGAATTGTTGCATCTGAGCGTAGATTGACCTTTTCCGCAGATGGGCTCTTCTATTTATCAATATAGAAAAGAAATCTACTTTCCCATCAGACTAAAAAGCAAAAAGAACCTCTCATCTTGGGATGAGAACCCTAAGCTTGGCCCGCAGACTACTACATATCAGGGATGACAGGTGATCATTTCTTTGTTCTTAGCAGATATGGCTATTCATATTTGAGTATCAGGTAATGAATAGTCATGAGCGAGGGCGCATTACCAACAGCATGATTCAGCGGCTACCCCTATAGTAGCAGTTCATTTAGCTCGACAGACCTGGCTTAAGGAGAAATGACTGGGTAAACCCCCTTTTTTGGGATGAGGTAAGGACCTCCCTTTCTGCTAAGCAAAAATGAAGAAATCGTGTATGTAATCCGTCCTCCAAAGAGAGCTCAGCTCAATAGGACTACATCACAAAGAACGGAATGAAAAAGGAATTCCTACAGGGAAGGCAATTTAAGCTTTGTGACAACAATACTAGAAAAGACAAACCAAGAAATACGAGATAGGTGCATCGAAGAAGATGACGTGTTATTCTTCACTTCTTTCTTCTTTCTTCGTTTCCCATCTAAGTTCCTTATTGTTTTCAACTGCAAAACTCCTAAAAATGATCCCTCCTTATACTGGCTTGCCGTTCGTTAGCTACTCTAGTCTCACTCAAGTATTCATTCGTGTCGGCGGTACCTTTCCATCTTTGGTTAGCTTCGGTAGAGTGGCGGCGAATTCCGTCCCTCTTTATAGATATTAAGAAGAGCTTGAGTAGGTAGGGCGGCAGTCCCTCTTACTCGTGTAGTGGAAAACCTTATTTTTATTCTTATTCATCACGAGTTGAAGTTTTGCGGATAGATGTTTTTTTTCCTTTTCCTGGTAAACACTCTCACATTGGCTTGTTTATTGTTGCAGATCTGTGAAAATATCGGTTCCTTTGTCCCTGGTTTCCGTTTGACGTGTCATCTGAGTGGGGAATCGGATATCTGTAGTTTGTATAAATTGTAAAAGGACTGTTTTGCTTTGTCTTTTAAGCCGGATTCTAGGAATGCATTGGTAGGATCTCTCCCTGCCTATTTGTTTGGAGGTTATAATGAATTTTGTGCTTTTTTGGATTCTTTCATCTCATTTACTACTGTTTAATCTGAAAATAGCTAAGATGAGGTTCGTTTTATATTCCTTCCTTTGAAGATAATCTTCAAATCGTTATGGTCTGCAGGAGTGTTAACCTAGGTTTACCTGATTAATAGGGATTGGCTTTCCGTGTATTGAAAGGGGACCTGTACACTGTAAATCCTAATGCGTAAAAACTTTATTCTTCTACAAAAAAAAACAAAAAAATTTTCTAAATGGATCGAAGTCCGGGGTAGTCAGAAAGTGGATACTATATTTCCAGGATTGGGGATTCGTAAAATATGTACTAATACGATTCTTGATCTATATTTCCATTTTTGGTGTTGTGTGTTTATGTCTAATGTAACCGGGACCTCTCATGAGAGAATTGGATCCAAGCTGGGAGATGGTTCTTCACTGGTTATCCGACATCACAAAATGCTTTGATCCCATTAAAAAAAGTCAAGATGCTCTATGGAGTACGTTGATTTCAAAAAATCAAACCCGATTTTCATGACCCAACCAAGAAAAACCATGAAGTCATCAACTAGAGAACCTGAGTCCAAGTGATCATCGTATTTTTAATAATCCCTGAGTTCATCTATCCATAGGAAAACAATGCCTACTACTGCCTCCAGGAAACGATGCGTCAAGACCAATTGTGGAAGACATACTGACCTGACGAGGTAAGAGAGGACTCGTTGTCCCCTTATGTTCCTCTTGTTAAGACGAGGATCTTTCCCAATTGAATTGTGAAACGTGTTAATATGCCTCAAGATGAAAAGAGTGAACTACCCTGATCTTCTCTGATCTGATCTTACGATTGCAGTCAGGAAAGGGGAAAAGAGCCTGTACCAACTCCCTTTTAACTACTAATATCCGATCCAAAATTGTTCATCCTCCACAAGACTTTCTTCCTCATGAAGAAGGAGTAGAGACCTAGCTTTCCTCTGTCTGTTAAAATGTAATGCTATACCTTTTGTCCTTGAGAATCGGCTGGGTATAGCGGGAAAGAGTTTGACGATCTAGTTACATATCACATAAGATGGGTACTCCCGATATTGTCTTGGGAATTATCAGTATATATAGTAGCGTACTGGACTCCATCTACATAAGTAGAAGCATTCAAGAATCACTTGACAGTTCTTATTTCAATTTTCCGACTCTCATCTTGTTAACTGACTTAACCGCAATACTTATCCAAAGACAGGACAAGTTGAAAGAGCTTCGGTAGTTACACTTTCTGTCTCGCGTAAGAAAGAGAGTTTAGAGTGCCATACAAGAAAATTAGATAAAAGGGATTCCTCCACTTGACTAAGTTCAAGTCACCGTCCACACCAAGCCAATCTCTACTAGAGGGGAAGAGCAGACACAACCGTTCTGTGGCACAAGACGCGCTTGTTATTCAAAAGCAGGAATGAGTTCACAACGTTCGAACCTTTTTAAGCCCCCCCCCCCTCCCCCCCCCCCCTGAGTCGACCGACTAAAGCTAAAAGTGGGAGAAAGGGAGATGACTCTAGTTGTTGATTAACCCTGAGGAAGTTTTACGGATCGACTTCTAGTTTTGTAGCGATCTTACTTACATCGTGGTTCTTGCGCTTTCTCTTGATTTTGTTTTGAATGATCTTTCCTTACTCTAAGAACAGACCTAGAGGAAGAATATGAGCCTCATAGACTGAAGACTCTGTTAGGTTCTTTGCTCCGGTTGGGTTTCCGAATCAAGAGACTACAACTTCACCAAAGCAAAAGTGTGCCGGTCGTATTGACTAACCCATGCAACAACAAGAGGCGATCGAGAAGACATGAGTGTCCCAAACTTTAGTATAAGTCTTTATCCAGATGTGATCTTCCCCTCATCTTACTGAACTTCCCTCCACCAAGACAATAAGAGCAGGAAACCTCTAACAATAAGAAGCTGTACCTACCCGCATCACATACCTCGATATCAAAGCCAAGAAAGAAAGCAGTCCTCGCCTCGTGTGAGCCCAGAATCAAGAAAGAATCGACTTACACACTAAGAATATCATCATTACTGAGAAAGAGCTTAAAAAAGATCAATAAGATGACGGATTTTTCCTTTTTTTTCAATACTACGACAATTACTAAGTAAAGAAGGATTTAAGGACTGACGGGAGACTGGTCAAGAACTATAGCACAAAGATTATCATTCGCTTGTTCTCGAAGATTCGAATCAAAGAACTTCTCCCGCTACGGGGGAAGAAAAGAGTAGACTGGGGTACGATTTCCTTACTACTTCGACTCTAATTGAGGACTAACCGAGATTATAATGAGGATTCAATATTTTCGTGATGTTATCATCGGATTGAAAAGGACGTGCCAATAGCATGCAGAAAAAGGTTGTTGTTTCATACAACGGTGTGCCCTTGTAAAATTGCGAGGAAAAAGACGTTTACAAGCGGAGGGAAAACCCATCTCATAATGGACGATAAAGGAAAATTCCTGTGATTCTTGGTTGCTGAACTAGAGCTGATGTGGCGGGCAAGGAGAGCGGCATTGCTATAGTTCGATTCATCAATGTCGGTATCTCCGTCACAGATTGATTTGTCATCAAAATACCCCTTAGTTTTTACTCCAACTATAATCCGTAGTTCATATTTCACCACCCGGTCTTCTCTTATGTATCTCTATATTTTGGCTAACTACACTGGTAATAGAGCCATTCTAATTAGAACCCCTTCTTCGAATGTAAGATAGAGCGGATCAGCACGTCATAGCCCCCAGCCCTTTCCTTACGATGATTCATCCTTGCTCGTGCCGTAGAATGTCGTATGCAAATGAATTCACTTTTGTATAGAATAAATGGGCGAAAGCTCGTTGAAGCAACTTGGCTAGGGTTTGTGCTTTGCTACTTGCTTAGGTTTTTCATCTATTGTATTTCTCTACAGGGAATGCAATTTCGTCCGTCAAACCTCTCCATTGTTGCACCCGAACATGTTCAAAATCGACCTTACGCGTAACGCCTTCGTCTGCTATAGGCTCTAGTTAGGACTAGATATAACACCCCCCCCTTCGTTAGAATTCCAACCTAAGTTTGCTTATCAACAGGGATCGTTCATTATGACCTACTTTCCGCAGACTTCAGGTTTACGTCTTTTGTTATGTCCCGACTTCTCCGTTATGAACCGTTTTGTACGCCCTCTAAGACGTGAGAGCGGAACTATGACTCACTGGAAGCGTATATTGTGCCTTATCGGGAATCCTTGATTGACTGTGCTTATCTATCATTACTACTGCGAGCAACATCGATAATAAACTCGCTTTGAGTAGAACATTAGAGAAAGACTACCCCAGCCAGCCCAAGCAAGAAGAGGACCTAAAGTCAACGAATGCTTACGACATCCAAGTTCGGACATCTAAGCATTTCCGGTCCTTCCATATGCCTGCATCTCAATTATCTCTTTCAAAGTCGAGTGTTTGATTTAGCTTACATCGAGGAGGGTCCTACAGCTGGCCTTGCTATCAGTCCAATACGCAAGGAGAAACCCCTTCCTATCCGCTGTCGGTTGAGTTAAACAAACCCGATTCTATATGGTCGAGTATGAGTTCCACTTTCTCTTCCGCATCAAGCCTAGTCTTTACCTTTCGTAAGTCAACAAGGCCTTACGTTTTAACCGTTGGTTCCCAGACCATGGCGTAATACCACCATAGCAACGATAAGAACGAAGTCCGCATATTAGTAGGGAATGTTCCTAACTCCTAACCATAGACTGAAACTTTCACCTGAAAGCAAGGCTTGAGCGCAAGAACCCACGGCATTACACTCCCACTCCTTGGGCTTGGGCTTTACTTATTCTTATTTACAACAAAGGGAAAAACCCAGCAAGTTCTTCTAAAGTCATCACCTTCGTTCTGGCAGCTATCTATACCGTCAAAGCTGCCATTGGATGAACTTTCATCAATTCTCTTTCCGGTTTGGTTTCCAAGAGGGTGTCAACCATAACCGACCTGGTCGCTTCAAAGATCAATCTGAGAATTGCTTAAGTAAGGTATCCCTTCTCTTTTGTCGGTACTACCCTCTGCTCGCAGAGCGAATTAACATAAATCTTTCCGAATATGAGGAGGAAAGTGAGATCGTTGTCCGATCTTTATCGTCGAAGACACCAGGTGCTTTAGCAAGAAAATCCCATCGAATTTGCCTAAGTTATGGAAGTAAATTGTTAGAACTGACCTAAACCCCTTAGATATATGCTCAATTGTGGACAGAAAGTCGTCCATCATCTTACTACTTCTATCATCAAAGCACTTTATTGTTATGTAGTCATCGCTGAAATAGGTTTCATCCCTATTGTACTTGACAGGCTCCTTAGGGAGAACAAGCATGAGACCCGCGTGCCTACGGCTTATGCGTGTCCCGCTCACCGTTATTAAATGTCCCGAGATCCGATAAGACGAAAGCTTTTTCGCTCAACCTTTCTTCGCTAAACAATTTCATTGCCTCCCTCTCCGGCTCGCCTACAAAAATGTTTTCGTTCGCCTACAAAACCACCTTCTATCGAGCGCAAACGAGAACACTGTAGAAGTCCTCCCATCCCTATGTTCCCGACCTGACCATCCATCTATCATTGGAATCATGAAGAAACTGGGCCGTCCAACGTGTCTTACCTTGTTTTCCAGAAGATCTCATTTCGCCCTCTGCGATAACAAAGATTCTCGAACACGTATAAAAAGTCCTAACTAACAAGTCAAGTGAAAGGAGCCCGCCTACCCACTCCCCTTTCCCCCCATTGCTGGGAGCCTCGCCCTCTTGACTCAATATGTCATGTCAAGAAGACTACATAGTAGATCACCTTTTGCTTAGCTTAATATTAGATCACCTTTTGTTTTGCTTAAAAGAAAATTCTAAGTGGTGCATATTGTGGTTGTTAGACGAGATTCTGCGTTAATTCTATAAATTCAGATAGGTCTTTGAAAAGCCAGCTAGAACACCCTTTTGAAAGAACATCGTAATAGGTATCTTGGAGGTGCCCCGGAATTAGAAGAGCGTCGTCTCCTATAACAGCCTCAACTAGATCCGCTATGTTCCACCTCTCGGGTACGTCCCTACCGCTGAGTCGAAGCAACTCTGCGCTATTTTTGCAGATGTCGCGAAATAACTGAGTTAACTCCGGTGGAGCGCTTTGCGCGTCCGACGTAGTTGAACTAGTAGAAGAAGCGAAGGAAGAAGTGGAACTTTGCATAAAGTGAAGATCGCTCGGGGTGAGTAGAAATGCACTGTTTTCCATATCCAAAAATAATCTTATTATTTTTCTTTCTCTCTGCGTCCCCCCAAAAAAGAGAGACTGCATTTCTTCCACCTTCCCTGTAGGAGTATGAAGAAGTATAGATAGTTGGTTGTTACCAACGGAAAGCATGGGAAATCAAAAAAGGCAGAATTTTCGCAATTTCTTTTCTAGAAAGAGATCATAAAGGAAGCAGACTCTTTTTTGCTATTTTTTTTATTTATTTGTGTGGTACCCTAATAGACCTTTTTCCTTTCCTGTATTTATTAAATTGAAATAAAGCTAGCACTTCTTTAAGATGTATCTGTTCCATCTTTTCTTTTCGTTAATTTTTCGGCACTTTTTCTAAAAAGGATTGTAGTAATTCTGGTTTGACACTATTTGGAATGGCTCTCTCATATTGAGAAATTCTGTCTAGTGGCATTCGATCACAGAATCCATTGACAGCTGCATAAATGACTAGAATTTGTTTTTCAATTGGCAGTGGTGCATATTGTGGTTGTTTCGGTACTTCTGTCAGCCTTGCACCTCTATTGAGTAATGCCTGAGTCGCAGCATCAAGGTCTGAGCCAAATTGAGCAAGGGCGGCCACTTCGCGATATTGTGCCAATTCCAGTTTTGAACGAACCCGCATACTGTTTTCATATTTTTCATTGAGCGGGCAACCCGACGCGACGACATATAAGCGCGACGTTCATTAGCAGGTCTAAGTTTCCGCGATAAAAGAGCTCTGTTTCCAAACAGATTTGTCCATCAGAATGGGGATCACATTTGGTGTGGAATATAGGCGATACTCTTTAGCTTGTGTTTTCAATGACGGTAAAGGCGTCCAGCTACCTGCGCCTGTCTGGGGGTCCGATCGTTTAGGCGCTCTTCTAAGAACTGGAATGTAATGAAACATTCCCTGGGAAAGCCTCACGGAACCTGGTGGTTCGGCGTACATAATGACATTTTGTCGATATGCTACCGACAGCTGTTTACTACGATCATCATCGATTTATTAGATGCGTGCATTCCTTATCGCGGAAATTTCCCCATGGCACACCCAGAATATGGGGCCAAAAATTGTAGAGGAGCAGGATCCGAAGCGGTGGCTGCTACAAGAATAGAATATTCCAAAGCATTCGCTTCTGAAAGAATTTGAACTAATTGTGCCACAGTTGAGCGTTTCTGTCCAATCGCTACATAGACACAATACAATGTCTCACTCTCAGAGGTGGCCCTTGAGTTCAGTTGCTTTTGGTTTAATATGGTATCGATAGCAATAGCAGTTTTTCCAGTTTGTCGGTCCCCGATTATAAGTTCTCGTTGACCACGACCTATAGGAACCAGGCTATCTACCGCTTTTAAACCTGTTTGCATAGGCCTCGTGCACTGTTTACGTTCAATATCCCATTGGCTTTTCACTTCACATGTCCTCACTCGTGATCGCTTAGAGCCCCCCTCCATCAATATGTACTCCCCAGCCTCGACCAACCGCCCTAGCATAGCCCTTGCCCGCAGGAAACAACCCAATAGATCCAGTGCCTCTTGACAAGATCTCCCCTCTTTAATAGGCAGTATCACTACCAAAGACACAATCCCCCCTACATCTCTCATTCTTAGATTCAAGGGCTATTCCTTACAACTCAGCTGCAATTCAACCATTTCCCCGCTGATCTCGTTCAATTCCATAAACACGTGCATCCATCCCCAACTGAGACCAACTCGACCGATTTCATCCACTTGAAATTCGTGTAAAAGTGGCTATCGGTCTTTCTAATAGACTTGTAGTTCCTCACTGGGGAGAAAAGTTTCCATAATGAATGTTGATAGATAGAAGGGAGAATGCCGCTGACAAAGAGGAGCTCTACCAGTCTCTCCTTTTTTTCATTCCTTCAAAGACCAGATCTAAGTCCTGTCGAGCAATCGCTTGCAAAACCCTTTTATAAGGCAGGCTGCGATGGGTCCCAGAGTTCTCTATCTGAGATAGGTGGTCCAAGTATTTTCCATGATAAGGCTGCCCTTTTAGGATAGAAGACCTCCCCCCGAATCAGGTGCCTTTTCTCAAAAAGAGACGTGTCTTGCACTCTGTCCGAACGAAGGGCTTCCTCGATTTTCAATTCCGTTTGGAATTGGGCCTTAAGAACCGCCTCGGAAATAGCCTCGGGCAAGGGACACCCGATAGTATTTATCGTAAGGCGCCCCGCGAGCTCCCTTAGCCTCTCTCCATCCTCCTGTAAGGGATGATAAGGCTCCGCAATAGGAGGGGCTGCGGGTTCACCAGGGTTGGGAGAGTCCGGGGCCGGTTGGTTGAGACCGGCTTCGGAATTAGCAGGGGAACTACTTCCAAATAAATCTGCTAATTCCGAAGCCCAGCGGAAGCGACTTCCTCCAGCGCCCTCACCTGATCCTGAGCCAGAGGCCCCCGAAGGAGCCATCATGTTTGAGGATTCAGAAATGCAGAATTGAAGAAACCATGCAATCGCCAGGGCCAGCGCTCCGGAGCAGCCCAATCCTCTGAGAAAAAAGGAAAGAGCCTTACCACCCAGAGATAAAGCTAGCCTTTCGAGAAAGCCCCAACAGAACTCAAGAGAGCCCAGTAGAAAACAGAGAGAGTAATAAGGGAGCACCACAATAAGCTATAAAAAGGAAAAATATAGACATTCGCTACAGAAAAAACTGGAATTCGATCTTGAAATAGTAGAAAAAAGCTCATCAGTAACCGGGAAAGTCCTCTAAAAAGGCTCATCAAGCCCCTTTTTTGTGACTCGACTCAAACTCATCATACATAATTCGATTTCCTCTTCTTTCTTATGCTCGTCAGGTCCAATTCTCTTCGACTTTTTCTTGGCAAATCCTCTCTTTTTCTTTTTCTCCGCTTTTTGACTATGTTGGGGGCCCTGCCAGTGTAGAACCTTGTGAACCAGGCATACTGCTGGACTTGCTGTTTCTTCTCTTATGATATTTATGATATTGATAAGTCGAGCCTTATCGAAATTGCCTAAATAAAGAGGTCATGATCGAGTCGGCTGTTCATAGTTTAACTTCGCTTTTGCTGCTTTCTGTTCCCCTCAGACTATTGGGAAACAGGAACAACCTGTGACCCGATAACCTGTGGCATAACCGTCGAATCTACTCTACCCTCGCTACCCATCTTCTTCCTTGTGATTTCACCACGGCGATATTTAGAGTAGTCAAACTGTCGTTACGCTTACACCAAGAACCTCCATCTATTCCTCAACGAGCTTATTCAATTGCAGCACTTCCCTGTAACTAAGAGCGGAACTCATCTCAAGCACGTGCAAGCGCTGGCTTTTTTTCCTTATAGGAGATTTAGTCAGGCTAGGTTCATAGGAGGCAAATCCATTTATTCATAGTAGCTGTCAAACCGGGAAAACTCTTTCATATCAAGCATTAAGGGGAGGGGGTGAAGGTGAGATGGGGGGGAAGGGAATGGGAAACGTGAGGTGGGGAAGGGGGGCTTGAAGGGGAGAGTGGGCAGGGGGGGTGGGGGAGCGTGGGGGTGGGGGGGGGGGGGAAGAAGTGGGGAGAAATGGAGGGGGGTTTGGGGGGTGTGGAGAGGGGTGGGGGTTTGTTTGGGGATAGGGTTGGGATGAGGAGGGGGGGGGAGGTGAGGAGGTGGGTGGTTATTGGGGGGGGGAGAGGGGAAAAAAGGGATGGGGGGGGGAGTAGGGGGGGGGAGAAAGGGTGGTGAGGGAGTGGGAAAAGCGGGAGGGTGGGAGTTGGGGAAAGGGTGAGGGGAAATTGTGGGGGGGCGGGAATTGTCTGGGGGGGGGTGAGGAGCGCGTAAGGGTGGGGAATTGGGGGGCGGGTCCAGCAATGCAAATCTCCACCGCTTTTGCCGATCCACTACGGACGAAACCACCAACACCAGCCCACGGGCTCGGCCGAACCGCGGCCGCCTAAGGTCCGCAAGCGACAAATAGGCGATTCCCCGACTGGAGAAGCAGTGCTAACTTGCTGAGTCCAGCATCAAGGAACAGCCTCAAGCTGGTGGCCCACCCAAGAAGCTTGCCTGCTAGAGACCGTAGAGCCTGGAGCCAGCCTTGAAGGGCGACCCAAGGAACTCATTCAGCTGTGGAGCAGCAACCTGTGATCCATTCGGTTAACCACATGTTCTTTTTACTCGCGAAAATGGTGCCTTTAAAGCAAACTAAGAGCAGGGAAGGGACTATGGCCGGCATAAGCTCACCAATTAGGATGCGTGACTGACGCATCTTTTTTTTTTCAAATGATCTGGGCATTTTCCTTTGGGCTGGGAGGGCTGTTATGTAGGCGTACAACTCTTCCTAGGTTGTATTCAATCACGAATTACCAAAGAATCGATTAGTAGTATGCCTGTGCCAGAAGAACTTATCAAGAATGATTTCTTTCTATTCCTTGTGCCGCAATGGCTTCTCGATGAATAGCCTTGCGATTGCTCTTGTTGATTAAACAGTTTCCTTGTTTAGGCAGTTTCGTATTCTAATGATCTCCCGGTCTTACCTGATGATTAGGATTTGCTGTACCTATTTGAAAAAGGAGATCTGTGTCCTCTCACTATGCTTCACACATGAAATTCTATAAAGCTTTCAAGGCTCTCTAGCCCTTTTTTTGGTGACTCGACTCAAGACATCATAACCTTTTTTGTGCTCACGACCCCTCATACCCTTTTCCTGACAGTGAGACGACAAGTTTGAAAATCTTAACGCCACATAATCATTGAAATGTTATCTTTTTTTTCGCACAATTCCGCATCACTTGACATGGGGGTGGGGGGGATCGAACCTATGGCCCTCTGTACCCAAAACAGATGCGCTGACGCATGACTGCGCTACAACCTCAGTCTCACCAGCACCCCCGAAGCATATAGATCCCACGCCGATCGAAAAAACTTGCAAACCGAACTCGCCCATGCCTTTTGGAGGGAGGGGAGAACCAATGTCGAGTAATCAAGCGCGTTTTTTTTGATCTAGGGTCTGCCTCATCACCCGAACCTACCCACCCGCCAAAACGCCGTCTGTAGATGCAGCAGCGCGCCATTTTTTTGCTTACTCTTTCCTTTCATTTCTCAATCTGACTCACTCTCCCGCTAAACGGTTTGGACCTTCTCGCCTGTCGTAGAAGTGGATTCGAACCACGGACACCGAGTATTTTCAGTCCTTTGCTCTAACAGCTGAGTGTCTACATGAACCACTTTCCTAAGTCTGTTCTCTTCCTCGAAGCCGCTCCCTACCTTACGACTTGACTAGTACGGGAAAAGCCCTTTACTACACTGAAAAAATAGAATAGATAGGCTTTTTTTCGCTTCTTCTTCAACTTTCGAGCAGCTCTTTTCAACTAACCACCGCCTAATCCCTCCCCCAACATGCTCAAATGTAACCGAGAGCCGTCCCAGGGACTGTCGTAGGTGCTTGCTTATGAAAGAAGATAGGCCAGAAAAACAGGTTGCAAAACGGGCTCCCCGCTCCTTGATTCCCTAAGATAGTGCTGATTCTGTCCTCCCGGTGGACTGACCCCCAGAGGTTCCTTTCTCTCACGTAATTTTGCGCCGCCGCGTTTCATTTCCGTAACCGGAGGAATTGGATTCGAACCATGATACAATCTTCTTGTATGTCGATTTAGCAACCAATGCCGTTAATCCACTCAGTCCATACCTCCAAGTTGTTTGAATCGGATGGAATGGAATGTGGCCGGGTTTGGTTGCTGCCCCGCAGGAAAGGGATATCTGATCCATCAACTACTAAGCCGTCGCGCTAGCCGCGTACTCTTCTCTATGAGCGAGACGCCATCAAATCTCCACTTCTCTCTTGGGCGAGGCCTTCTGTTCTATGACCAACCCCCACCACTGTAATGATGTCACTTTCAAGTTCTCGCCTCCGACCCGGGGAACCAGCACATGGTCAAGCCCAGCCCTGACCCGCCTAAATGGAATTCATGCTTCTTTGGCTGGTCTATAAGGGAGTGGCACTGGATCTGCCTCTTCGATTACATTACTTACCTTACTGAGAAGTGCCAATTCTCGTGCAATGATCGATCCACGTCCTAGCGTAGTGCCCGGCTTGCTTAGCAACCAAAGCTAGCTTACTAAGGTAGTTTACTTTTTCATTTTGAAAAAAGAAGGCGAAGGGATTTTTCCTTGATTGCACGAGCTAGCCAGCAAGCCAGCAAACCCCCCCTTACTCACCTCAACATCTATAAAAAAAGCTCTTTCTCCTTTTCATTTCATAATAATAAGGTAAGCATCCAGCTCTCGATCCAGAGCTACTGCTTCAAGAATCAACTGAGCTCAGGAAGTCAGGTTAAGACGTCGACTTTGACAGGGGAGATGAAAAAGAATTCCTGTCTTTAGAAGTAAATCCCACTAAACTAGACTTGTACGGGACACTTGAAAACTACGAGGCAAGCGGAGTCAAAGGCCGAGCCTCAACCAGCAAAGGGGGACAGCCATGCCAATCCAAGCACAGTAAAAGTGTGCCCACTCTACCTTTCTTTCTTTACCCTAGACTCCGTTCTTCAAGGAGACCCATGTGCATTTCCTCTGTTCTGTGCTCGCTAAACGTAAACTCTTTATTCCTTTAGTGAGTATAGGTCGTCATTCAATCTATCTTATGGGATTTTTCTAGTAGGTAGCGAGAAGACCTAGTAGTAAGCGACAAGAGCTACATTCAATAGCTGAAAAGTCGGTAGGGTAGGCCTTGGAGTCAAAAGTCCTATCTTCCCACCAAATGGCCCTTTTGCAGTTCACCTTCCCTATCGGGTCAAAAACAAGACTTTTACTGATACAGTCAGACCTTAACCAGGGAACCGGAACCAGACTATAAGAGCCTAATTAAAAAGAATTCGGGCCTTCTTTTTTAATTCACCTCTAATGAGCGAGGATCCTATCCTCTATCGGGCCTGCTCACTTCGATCGGCTCTGCAGCTTAGGGAAAAATTATGGGTCGCTAACAAGGCCCCTAAATGCCACGTCAGAAGCCTACCTATTTTTTTTTATCCCCAATCTGTCACGTGCTCGTCCCTCTCTCATGAAACTGTTCCTCTCCTTCTCCTCCCCTCTCGCTGTCAGGTTTGGGTTCGTGTATCCAATTTGGGTATCAACTGTTTGTATTATGGATTGTCCCATGGTAGAATAACCTTTTTTTTCTCTTGGTTATTCTTCGAAGGTTAGCTTACGTCCCAGTTGGGAATGACTACCGAGGATCACTCACTCCTACTTAAAAAGACCACTAAGAGGATTAGATTACCAACTCCTCTTCTAACTATACTTCATAACAGCTACGCTGTCGCCCGCTAAAGTAACGCAATTGTCGCAGCTCCACTGAGGCTATGGTAACTACTGCTTAACTGCTTACTGCTTCTCCGGTGGATCAAGAGCTACTCAACAACCGTGATAGTTCTTGAAGTCAGAACTGCTTACACACCCTTGACCTGGTTCCAATGGAAAGTGAAGAGCTGAAGAAAAGAGAGTTTCAATCCACAATGAATTCCTGATACAAGTAAAGATGTTACTTGAACTCGACTTCCCCGCGAAACCTTGTATAGCGCGAAGGAACGGACAACAGATAAAGAGTTGTTGCCTAGTCCTATAGAAATTTGAATAGGCTTGCCGTGGTCGACTGTGGGTGGGTTACTGGTGGAGTTCTTGGGATGGGCCAAAAAGGGCTCCATACAGGCCGAGTGCCGATGGCTCCATTGTTACCCTTCAAGTGCTGATAGACCGCGAGCTCCCAGTTTTTGGTAGTGGTTTTTTATTGGGGGCAGCGTGGAATGAACCTCGCATGTCCCGGGTACGTGGTACCATGTGGCGTTACAGTGTTTGGACTTCGTTGAACCCGTGTGGATTTATGTTCAGTGATGGTTCACTGGAGATGCGGTGTGCTCGGCGTTTCCATTTTTTTTTTTTTCTTTGTCTTTGCCTCCAACCGTTGACTTTTTGGGCTATAGCTAAACCTGCCCTTTTTCTAAAATGTGGTGCCAACGGATATTCGATTTGGGAGTAACTCTCCATGGAGCATGCCGGCAACCTTTTGCGGCTGAGAACTACGTATCTGGTGCGGGAGTAATCCTCGAGCTGAATTGCTTGGTTAGTATCCTTCTCTCGCGCCTAGTAAAACAGGCATCCCGTACCTATGTGTCTTTGTGGTGCTTATTAGGCCATTGAAGGGTGGCCGAGGTTGATGTGTACACATGGTCTCATCCCCTCCATCGATCTATAAATTTCCATTTTCTTTCTGCAATTTTGGTTTCAAGTCGAGATATGAGTGTATATGGCGCCATAATCCTGTGCTGTGATGGTTCTTTTCCATGTGAAAAGCGGTGAACTGCTTGTCATGTCTAGGCTAAACCATGATTCTGTGTTACTGGGCTTCGCCTCTACCTTCACTATGGAAAGTCTCGGCTCCTATTCTTTAAGAAAAAGAAGATGGAAAGAGCTGAGCTTGTATTATCTAGATGAAGGGAAGAAGAAGTGGAGAACTTTGCATAAAGTGAAGATCGCAGGGTGAGTGAGTAAGAAATGATTGTTTTTCCAATAAATATTAGAATCCATTTATTTGTCATGGCCCCCCCCACCGCCACCCAAAAAAAAAAAGAAGAGAGACTGGTGGACAGTGTGCTAAATGGTGTTTGTACCACGAAGAGAGAAATTGGAGGTCTTTTGGCATTGCTTGGGCTAAAGGCAATCCTTGGGGGGACAGTGTTTATGGCTACCTGGGAAGACCTAGTGGTTTTTTTTTTTTTTTTTTTATTACAAGTACCCTCACTCTGCACTGTCCATAGTAAACCCCCTTCTCGTTGTACCGAACTAGATCTGATTTAAACGACATGTACACCATATGAGTTCGATCCATTGTTCTTTTTTTTTTCAAGAAAAGAAACAGAGACCAAGAACATCTTTGATTACGTTAAAAGGAAACAATCCAATGAGACCAAGAGTCCCATTTCGGGTCATTTCTTGGGTGAACATGATCTGCCATATCTCTCGCTCCCTTCATTATGTGCCAGCATAGAGAGAGATTTGGTAGGAAAGTGAAGAGACCTTTTTGTATATGATAATCCAAGGGAGTGGGAAGGGGTGCATTGGTAAATTTTTGGAAAACAGCCCCGGTTCTCTTTGTCTCTAGCGTTCATTCCTCAATCCACGGATTCCTTCGACTTCATAACCAGCCCCCATCAGATAGAGACAAAAGGAATAACTGAACCACTCTACAAAATTCCATACCAATGCAGCTTCTCAAGCCCTAACGTGATGCTCCTTAGGTCGATTACCAAGATATGGGCGAATACCACATATGATCGAGAAATAGTACCTATAATAACATGAAAACCATGAAAGGCCCGTTGCTAGAAAAGGTATAACATAAATACGAATCCGAAATAGGTTAGAGGTGGTGCTTGATAAACCATTCCTTGAAAGCCTGTGAATACTAGAATCCACGTGACACGTAGCTACAAGCTAAATGCTCGTTTTTTTTCCTTCCCCGCGAGTATAACATGATGAGCCGAAGTTACTACAGCTTCGGATGAAAGGGAATAAGGTATAAGAAAAGGATTTTCCCAATGCTCTCAACTGTCAATCCCTTTTGGGGGCCACATACCTCCGAGCCTCTACCGAGGTGCCACAGAAGAATGAGAAAGAAGCCCGAAAAGAGCAAAAGAACATAACCTCCGATACGAATAAACATAATAAACCATATCGAGGTCCTAATTGTCACACTTTGGTATGATGTGTTCCCTTTCGAACTTGGAATTCAACGTAGAACATCGCGCATCATACGAACATGGTAAATAGAGAAATATGAAGGCCCAATCCTGGAAGTGTTGCACCCCCTTGAAATGATTGCAGATGTACTCTATCACAAGTAGAGGTGTGGACGACGGTTGCTCTGTAGGAACGCTCTGAGGTTTCGGCTAAGAGTATGATAACCTCCTACGGTTGTTGCAAAAGCTCCGAGTGCAAAAAACCCGGAAATCGGCCCATGGATTGATATAACCAATGATAAGAATTCCTCTTAGATTCAATCATAACCACTTTGCCTCTTTTCTTGTAAACCCCCCCCCCCCCTTCACCACCCCCCCCCGAAAAGTATAAAGTAAAGAAGTGGCTCTTTTGGTCTAATTTTCTTTCTATTCTCTCCTCGACAGACAAACAAAAAATAGGCAAGGATTGTTCTTTCATCTCATTGATAGAATTCTAACTAGAAAAGACTCTTCTCTATTAACTTTGAGAAGAGAATCGTTGGTTTGACGACGCACTACGTGGGAAAATAGACCTTATTTCTTTGAAAGCAAGATTTTGGAAAGTAACATCCATTCATTTCGCTTTCGGAAAACATGCTGTACCCGGATTAGTTCGTTCTGCTCCGCCAGCGTGCCTCAACTCACATGCGGCAGTTGGAATGGTGTCGCTCGTGGTTGAGGCTGCATCATGTTATTTAGATTCCATACCTTGAACTGGGAAGGGCTTACTGCTACTATTGGCTCGGACGAGGATTAGTATACCGGGGAGGGCCGCGCCATTTCTCGCGACTGAAATCTCGTCACTCCGTTCCTCCCCACGGGTGACAGGAGAAAAGGATGGCGATTGAAACTCATCGTTGAGAACTCGTTTCCGCCCGTCTTTCTATCGTCGGACAAGTGAGGCGAAGTTTGCGGTGAGAGCCGGTGCCGAACACTAGACGTATTAGTACAGTTCTTTACGGGTCCCATTCCATTTAATCCAAACATGCGTGGGCGGTGAATCGAATTTAATTGGCTCTTACTCAAGGGTGTGGGATAATGTGCCGAGCGTCTGCACCTCAGGATCATATCGTGAGGATTAACACACACACCTCCCATACCTGGGCGTTTAGTGGACATGGATCATAGACATTATGGTCATTCCTCAGGGAGTGACGTGACCCCACCCAGGATTTTTCCCTATGTGTACAATAGACCTTAGAGATCAAATAGAAATTGTTTTTTTCCATTCCTTGTGGGCCACTATTCTCCGAAACAAGATAAAGTCCGCATCTATCTTCCTCCTTTTTCCCAAGAAGTTCGTACACGGCGTTACACCATTGGACCTTCGAATAACTTTGGAGTAACATATAGGATACACCGGTGCTAAACCTTTTCTCACGATTCTTTCCAAATTGTTGGGGTCGTTGCTCGGATCTTGTTTCTCATCGTCCCGGTGGTGAACAGTTGGTTCTTAAGTTGTAAGAATTCTGCGATCGCCGAATATACTTACTCCCTCTCCAAAAAATCATTGCATCTATAGGATCTATAGAAAGAACGAGGAAAAGGATGACCAGAAGAATATGGTGATTAATAAGTGAATGTTATTCCAGTGAGCATTCATTGATTGATTAACAAATAGATTCCCTCAATACGGGGCTTCCACACTCCACGTCAAGCCTGTACAAGTAGTAGAAAGGTAAAAGATTTAGTTGGTTTTGAACCCGCCGGCACAGCTTGGATCAAAAAAGGCAATCACTCAGAATTGAGAAAAATAATTCAAAAAATCTTGGTAACACTCACTGGAATTTTTCCCCGTTGATCCAAATCCTGTAAAAAAAAAGCGAGACGCCATCAAGAAAGATTCGCTCAAGAAGCATGGCGTGATCGCCAACGTAGGCTGGATCTTGTCTTCAGAAAGTGGATAAAGCCCTCCTTTCTTATGTTGAGTAAGGGGTTCATTATATAATAATAGAGGAAAGTTCTCTTCCACAAGCATTAGTTAAGGAGTTGGTCTTGGACAGGGCTCTTCCTCTAATACTTGAAGTTCGAAATACTCTTGATCAAGAAAGAGCAAAATTTCAATTTCGGCGATAAAGATAATTGGCGCATTTTCGCGACAATGGCAGCATAGTCTCCCCGATGTTCTAGGCGGTATATTATAGTCGTACCTATTCTCCAAGAGTCTTTATACGCCATATATTTTTCGCCCCTTTCTCCGCGGCAATACGTTTCTCTAAAAGTTGAGAGTGATTCCGGAACTCGTTCAGATTCCAGGCGGGAGACCTCTCCTGGATTCTCTATCGAATATCACTTCTTCGACGATCCACAAACGATAAGGCTGTGGGGAGTGCTAGAAAGCTATAAAAAAGATCCACATAACCAAGAACTCAAGCACTAAAAGGGAAAGGAGAACACATAATGTAAAATCGAATCAGACTTTGTTTCTTCTTTTTCTTATCAAAAACCACTTTGATAATGAGAAAGATTAAGAAAAAATGAAAATAGGATCGGGGTTCTTCGAATTATGTTTTTTTTCTGCATTTGAACTGGCGGGGATGCTGCGTCTTGTCTCCAAACCCATGCCAATTTTTCTTTATTTTCTTTTCATATATGGGTTTTAGTACGGCGCGGCGAATGCAAAAAAAGTAGGACACCCAAACTGAGAGTTAGTATCATAAAAGAAAAAGATTGGATTATGGAATGAAAAAAATAAAGTTGCAATAGGAAAAATCATCAATGGCACAATCTCAAATTGTTCAGGGTGGGCCTGTGGACAATCAATTCCAACTCATCAACAAATTCTTGCGATACACACCCACTTTGCAAGTCCTCACTGGCCCAGTAGTCATTTTGAGATGAGACATCAAGGAATCGCACAAGCTCTTCATCAGTAACATGCCAGACATGCTCGGCAAGCTCTCTTACCGCGTACATGCAGGTTGGCAACTGAAAGACCAGGTGCATACATGTGTCTAGAGACTGATCACAGAAATTTTCAATAACATTGCACGATCATCGAGGGCTATGAATTGCACATTATTTTCAAAATGATTGTTGTGGGGAGAAAGTTCCATAATGAAATGGTTGATAGATAGAAGGGATAATGCTGGCGCTGACAAAGAGGACCTCTACCAGTCTCTCCTTTTTTTCATTCCTTCAAAGACCAGAATATTCTTCTTTTTGTGTTAGAAGACCACAATATTCTTCTTTTTGGGGTTAATGTTTTCAACGGTGAATTGATTATTCAATATCCTTTTCCTTCTACCGCGGAATGGAAGAAAAGTAATGAAACCTGCGATGGCTACTGAATAACCTCCTTTTACTTTTTCAATAATAAAGCCTTTGATCTTTGCCTTTCGTTCGCTCAAATCTTGTTCAGTTCCATCAAGCTCGGTTTTGTCGAACTGCTTCGTGGAAGAGAAGAAGCGGTTCACAGCCACATACATCTGTAGATCCCACCCAACTGATTAACTGGCGGTTGCTCGATCTTGGATCAGTGATTCAACGGCCCACTAGATCGATTGAAGAATTCTCCAAAATCTGCTCTTGATCAGTTTGATTCACCGGGGCCACAAGATCCAGAACCCACCTATTCTCAACCGGTGGCTCGGTTGATGGCACCCTGTAAGCTCATCTTGCATACACATTCTGGGGGGCCCAAAAGTCCTGCATCCAATAAGACTTTATTTGCTGAAGCGTAATAAAATTTCAGATTGAGGCTTCCACTACAAGAAAAAAACTGGGAATTCGATCTTGGAAATAATCGACTCAAGTCATATACCCTTTTTTGTGACTCGACTCAGTATCATAGCCCTTTTGTGACTGAATCAAGACTCAGCATACATTAATTCGTTTCATCTTCTTTCTTATGCTCGTAAGGTCAGGTCGATTCGACTTTTTCTTGCAAATCTCTTTTCCTTCGTTGACTAGATTGGGCCCTGCAGTGGTAGACTGGTTGAACCAGGCATTTACTGCTTGACTTGCTTTTCTTCTTTATATTTTGATACTTTCTTTTTGATAGTATTGGTATCGTTTAGAGATCGTTAGCACTCAATATCCAATCGTGGAGTGCGTTTGGTATAGTAGTAGTATGGTAGTTGAGACTCGCCCCTTCGTCTCAGTTAAATCCGAGCCCAATATTTATGATTACGCCAAAACATAGCTTTAGAGGCTCTTACTAGATAGGGCGGAAGAATAGAAGTCTCACTACTAGCTTTTAGTCTTAAGTAGGCAGCGGCGGTCAGGAATGAATGTTATACTAAACTATCCGCCATTTCATTAGGACATCACTTGCTTAGTCTTTTTCTAGCTTAATTGCGAAGCATGGTTTGGAAAGGTAAGCTGAAAGACGGTATATATCAACATTCAAACCTATTACTTTGTGGCTGGCCCCAGTGCTTAACGCCAGGTTCCCTCCACATCCACATACATATGAAAAGTAAGCCAGAGTATTAGCTCATAAACTCGCCTGAACGCACCCTCAATATTATAGTGAGGACTTGGCGGCGTACGGTATCACTTGCCTAACAGCTGCCAAAAGCAGAAGATTCAATGTTGACGGGCTTATTGTCTCTTTTCTTATCTTAAAAAATGGGAAAATAAGAGAGGGATCACTCCTCGGGCAGTCGCTAAACGTTGGGCCTTCCCTTCTGCTTACACTATTTCTTTGTGAATGATCCGCTTTGCTCTTTGTCGCGCTACTTCCGCTAGCAACCGGCTTCGGATTCTCCTTAAGGCACCGTGTTGAGTAGGGATTTGAATAGAAACTCTATTTTGGGGCTCAATGTTGCTGGACTCTACTCCTCTCCCCGGGCTCGCTCCGCTCTATGCCCAAAGCTTCAACTCAATCACTTGGACAGAGGGATTTGACCTACCAACTGCAGGCTCGGGTGCGAGAACGGTATCCATTGCCTGCTGCCCCCCCCCAATAATACGTGTTTATCAACCACCCGCTTACTACAAGAATGTATCATGATGAGAATCAAAGCAGTCTTGTGAATGCCCAGTTCTCCTGTCTTCTTCGGGTCCTTAATAGAACTCAAAACTAGGTTTCTTCTGTATATAAACTATATCTTTCTCTTCCTCAGAGATTGAATTGAAAGTCGACTGAATGTGATGAAAGGTTATATGCTTAACACATGCAAGAGTCGGACTATTAGATGAAGGCTTTCTCTTCTAAAGGCAGGGGTTTTCGAGGATCTGCGGACTCCATTGGGCATTAAGAAAAGGAGTTGGAAGGAAATCAAGGCGATCACTCGTCATTCGTCTCTTTTGTGCAAAGATGGTTTCAAGATAAGATAGAAGGTGACCAAAAAGCTCCGAGCAATCTTCTAGAGCGTTATATACCCTTACTCTTTATCTTTCTAAACGAAAAAATCGAAAAAAAGCAAAAAGAAAGGGGGGCGGGTTAGGTAAAATCCGATCTTTGCGCCCTTAATTACTTCAAGGCGGGGGAGTCAGCGATTACATGAAATTGGGTTAATGACGATTCTCAAAGCATCTGTAAGGATCTCGGGCTTACTAGACGGAATTCGATCAAAAAGAAAATTTGGAGATTTTTCTAGAAGGAGATGAAAACTACCTATAGATTTGTATGTAACGTGCACGATTAAGGCGAAAGCTAGCATCCAATGAAGAAAGAATCACCTTTCGCCGACAATGTAGAATGAGCTCCCCCTTGTCTTCTTCTGTATAATGATGAAGCAAATCCCTAAGAGTGAAAGTAGTCATTTGAAAAGCATTATTTTTCCGTTTTCAAGAGAAGCTTAGTATAAGATGGGTGAGTCCCTTATAAGATCTTTCTTTCTTATCTTTTTTCTATTTGTTAGCGTGGATTGAGAGAAAGCCTCCGCCCATAGCGCTTGCCAACCATGTGGTGTAGACACGAAATAGTCTAGCCGAATGCGGGTCAACGGTGCCTACTAAGAGTTGTAAGTCAAAAATACGAGGAAGGGCGCGGAGATGTTTTGAAGGGTAGAGGGTAGGTTAGGAGAGAGAGAGATTTTCAAATCAGACTTCAAGTTGGTGTGCCGCCGTCGTTATTAAGAAAGGCAGAGACCGCCCAGGCTTCGCCCTAATTCCCAATCTAAGGTGAATAAGATTAGATAGTCTCGCAAATCGTGCGCGAAGATTATCGATGGAATTAGGCATAGTGTGGTATGAAAACTTTCTTGTGATTTACCCTATTTCTTGACGAAGGCCATACACGCATCGTAGGGAACCCAACGAAGGCTAGAAAAGGAAAGCGGCACCTTAACTTAATTAGCTCCATTTCTTGTTCTGAAGCGGAAGTACGCTCAGCCCTGATACATCGCTATTTCTTATATCTGCGTTCCAGGGATAATGGTTGGTTGGCTAGTAGAGGTTAGCCCTCTCTCGGGGGTTAGCGATAAAGAGTACCCGGCCAGTGTGGTGCGGGAGACTAGGATTTCGTTGCTTGCAAAGGAAGCGTGTTGCAAGTGGGGTGAACGCACCCAGCCAAGCTAGACTTGGAACATAGGGGTATTCAATCCCGAGCTTCCGAGCTACTTGGAAACGACTTGGATTTGCCCCTAGATAGTGAGTAGCAAAGAGGGTTAGGGTTTCAAGTTTAGGGTTTTCAAGTCCACGTCCCTGCGCGTCGAGCTACCCCTATGATTGAAATTCCCTCCTCAGCAGGAGGAGGGGAACCGGCTACCTTTGAACAATCCTCGGAAAAGAGTAAGGAAGGGGAAGGGAAGGGAGTTTCTCGCCTCCTAAGAGTATAAAGAGGCGGAGTGTCACCACAACAATAGACGCACGCATCAAGGGTTCTGCACCGGAGCGAAGGAGATACGCTCAAGAAAGGGGAGGATTCAAGCACAGGGCAAAATGCATGAAGTGAAGACGCTTAAGGACTATGTGGCCGGTGGGGGGTAACTAAAAGATATGCCGCGGGCAGCTAGCCAACCGCTTTCTAACAGGTTCTGGTGAAGGCTTGTTGACACTAGAAATAAAACAGCGACGAGACCCTGGGGTGAGGTCTCATCGACGGGAAGTTAGAAGATGGAGACCCGGGTTAAGCACGAAAAAGAAAGGTTTGGGGGCCGTTGGTCAAAAGGAAAGGGAAAGGTCTGCTTCGGGGAACGGAGACGATATGACGCGAGAGTGTCACGTACGGTTCCTTTGAGAAGGGGTGTGATACCCACCTATCAGGACCGACGAGTGGTAAACGGAGACGCATCCATACTCACTGTCTATGAACACGCTCTCTCCAGGACGGTGGGCCGCCTATCCTAGACTTCCCTTCCAAGAAGATTCCCGGGGCTCGATTGGTTAGGATCAAGGATCTTTTCTGTTCCTATATATATGGTACCGTGCAGCATTTCCACGATATCGTTATGATCAATAAATGGGGACTTGGCCGGAAAGTGGTTCTTGCCTCTATCATTAGCTCGGGTAGTCCCCGTTTCTGGTGTTTTAGTTCACATTCAATGGCTCTCTTAATTATGTGCGAGGAATGCCCTATGGAGTATGGTGGGAAAGCGGGTAGCCCCCGAAAAGGCCCCGCCAGTAAGTTCCTTTGTAGTTGGGGAAGGAACAAAAAAAGAAAGAGGATTTTAAAGAAAAGAAATTGCGTAAATTCGCCTTTTTGATTCCCATGCTTTACGTTGGTAAAAAAACCAACAAATCTATACTCTTCATACTCGTAAAGGTTTGCGGAGTTAAAGTAGTAAGTGTTTAGCTGTTGTATTGAGGAATATTTTGTCTCAATAATCAAGAATGCCCCAATAAAGACCCTTCTCTTCGATTTTACAGAAGAGCTGTCTACTATTATGAAGATTTCGCCGCCCAGTCCTTCATCAATCGACGAACCCTTTTAACTAACGACTTTATGAGAGTTTTGGGACCCGGTCTTCCAAGTCCTAAACCTCGCCCAGTTATCGAGAAGATAGCGGAGAAATAAGGAGAGACATATGTATCGAGACTGCAAAAGCGGTTTCCACGACGAGGACTTTACGATGAGGGCGAGCGACTATTTATACGCGCATTGAAATATTATTAGAGTATAGGGGGACGGGCTGGAGGATATCTTTAAAAAGCCAAAGGAAAGACACCGTACAGACGACCCGGACAAACTGAACAATTAGGAAATAAGTTGACCAAGAACAATTAGATCTAAAGTGAACCAAACTGAACAATGATCTAAGTGGCCCACTGAACAAGTGGACTAGTGAAAGTCTCGTCCCAGCACCACCTGAAAAAGTGGATCTAGTTGAACGATCTCGTCTCAGCCAACATGAAACAATGAGAAATAAAGTGGCACATTTTCACAATAGAAAAATAAGGGACACCTGAAACAATTTGAGGATTGTGCCATTGAGGATTTTTTTCCTATTGGAAACTTGTATTTTTCATTCACAAATCCCATCTTTTTTTATGTACTAAACTCTCAGTTTGGTCCTACTTTCTTTTATTTTGTTACTAAAAAAAGCTGAAAAAAGGAAATATTTCGTCCATATCCATATAATGGATATTTCAAGTAGAAGAGCTAACCTATTGTGTACATTTGAATTTCTCTTACATTCTACGTTCCCGAAATGGTCCCTATCAACATATTCACATTTCTATGATTATCTCTAATTTCAGGTATTCGGGGAATCCCTCACATAATAGACAAAATATTCCTAATTAAGTCAATGCCAATGACTCATGTTATTGTTGAATTCGCACTTTTTGGTATTTATGTTTCTTGGAGATAATGATGGGTCAATCAGTTGCTTCATTGGTCCACGGTGGCAGCTGCCGGAATCTGATATTAGGTTAGCTATTTAGTTATTACTTTCGAGGTCGAGGGACTATTGCCTGTTATCGAATCTATTAAAAGCATTTCAAGGGTTTAAAGTGACTCCTAGAGAGTTACCAAAATACGAAGTTTCTTCTCCTTCTTCTTGTTTTTCTTTTTGATACTTGGAGGCAGGGTCAGGGCCTTTCTAGTGGGAGGAGGCATCCGATCTAATCCTTTCTATTACTAAACCACTTCCCGTTCAGTTGCTGAAAAGATAGAGTATCAGGCTTCATAAATGAGATTGGGTTCAACGAATATGCAGGATAGGAAGATGTATTGCTGCTATTCTATCTATTTGGCATCAAGTTAGTAGAAAGATCTCAATTATTAAAATGAAGAGAACGAAGACAATAAGTAGCTCATGTTGGTATAGGCCTTTATCATATTCAGTCGGAAGAAGAAGTTTAGGTAAACTTCAAAGGACTCTCGATGGGAGAATCCAGGCTATTAAGGACGAAGCAGCAATTCCCCAATACAACGAGTAGTTCCTCGGAATCCACTGACAAACAACCACTAATTAGGATCCGCTTGGCATTTGTCGGCACCCGTAGTGAGAATCAATTACAATGGCACGTGTGCGCCTAAGTGCGAAAAGACAGTGCAAGCTTTGTTATGCCGAAACATGAAATGTTTTAGTCAGCAAAAACTTCCCAAAATGCCACTTCTTCCCGTCGCCATCCGTCTTCGGACGATAAGCCATTAAAGATGCAGTGTTAGTGGGGAAAGATTTCTGCCCCCGGTTGTGGTAGCTCGAAACACAGGAAAGAGTAGAATAATTCGAGAGAGCTTGGTGGTCTTAAGATGGTTCGGTGGGGGGGGGGATTCTCTTACGAATAAAGACTTTGAATACGAATCTTAATCAATGTATGTGAACAAGAAGAGCGGATCCAATACCAAGAGCTGAGAGAAAGGGCTAGCCTTTTGTATATCCGCATTCGTTTAGGTCAGAGTGCCCAAAGATAGAAGCAAGATTTTAGTGAATATTCAAAAGCGTTTGAGTAAGTAGATGATGATTTGTAAGCAAGGGAAAGAAATAGTGTGATAGATATGATATAGATAAAAGTCATTTCTCTGAAGGACGGTGTGATTGATGGAAGTAGGGTTTTGAGAGCAGTTCTGACGTCGAATAGGTTTTCGACCCGAAAAGACTCCCGAGCGGCTGTCGTATGCGGGGTAATACGAGCCCACGACTTACTTTTCTTGATCGCCTCATTAGGTTAAGCTGTTGGCAAGTCTATCGAGGGTGCGTTAGTACGCTCGAGGTCTTCGAGCTACTGTTTGTTGTACCAATGTCTAGTCTTTAGGGTGTGTAAGGGAATAAGGTAATGAAATTCCGTATGGATTTTGTGGTTGTTACGGACAGGCGCGAGAGCAGGCCATTGGTCTATTCCTGATTCACTTGGTATCGTAAAGGGCCCGCTGGAAGAGCTTCCGAATAGATTCCTTTCTCTTCCACGGGACACCGAACCAAGGGAACTGGCTTCCACTTGTCATAGTAAAGACCCCCCACTCTATAAGCTTTCCCCTATCACTCTGATGACCCTTCCGAAGTTTCTCTAGAGTTCAGAACGGATTTTTGCCTATCCCCTTTTTTGTCAGTTTATCCGTTTTCCGTAAAGGCAGCATTAAAGCACCCCTATATTGTAATACGTAAGAGGAAGGAGACTAGCACTATGCTAACTATTGGACACAAACTAAAATCTTACAAATGGAAACTCCAACCGTTAGGTGGTCATTATGATCCAGAAACCACTCTCTGGAGAATTTTATTGAACCTCGATATACATGGGGATTCTGGTTAGCACCCAATATTTAAGAATAAAAGCAACAAAGACTGACTGGCGGTATCACGAGGAGCAGATGACAGCAGAGTGAAGAAGGCGCTTAGTTACCACTTTGGTGTGGTAAAGAAGATGTTCTGTTATTTTCCATTCCCCCAAACCACTTCAGCTTTCAAGATTGGGTTTGGTGTTCCGATAGGCGAGAGGTGTGAAGCCAGATCGTCCCCTAAAGACAATGAGAAAAATTGAGGAAAAGATATTCAAAAAAACTAAGTAAGAGCAGGATGGCACAAGGACCAATCCTATATTGACAAGACGAGCTTTTTCACGAAGAAAACTTCGCGCCCAATGCCTTGTATATCGATCGGAGAAGAAGCAGCTGCCACAATGCTTATCAGTGGTGGGGTTCTTCTTTCCTATCCCAGCTATCATAAGAGTTGCGTGATTCCCCCCCCCATCTTTAATTGGATTGGACTAAGTTCGGGAAGATCTCGTACCAATTTCACGGATGGAGGATTGCATCCATTGAGAATTGACTGTCGGATTAGCCACTCTGACGGAGAGTCCCCCCACAGTATGCCATTTCATGGAACTGATAATAGATCAACGGATTGCGCGGTCCCGGACCGAAAGAAAGAGAAATGTCAGAAATTTCCAAATGAATTGAAAAACTATCAATATAGCCCAGATTGTAACTTGGCGGGCGCAAGACTACAATGGCTGCATGCAACTTCTTTCTCATTGGCTCCAGTAGGGGTAAGTAAGTCATAATGAAAAGGGTTGTTTTTCTTTCTCCGGATATCTTCTCAACTCCCTTGCTATCCTCAAACAACAGGTCAGTCAACTACTCCAGTAGCATGCGCAGGAAAGAAGAGTAGTACCCGTTTTTCAGTAGTCTTAATAGTTTAAATAATTCAACTAGTGGTCTTCTTGCTAAAAAAGGAGAGCCACAACTGGGCAATGAAGACAGACCAAAGATTTTACGCAGTCCTTGTGTGCTTGCTTTGTGAACCGGACACAGTCAGAAGTCGAAGCTGAGCTGATCGGCGTACTTAGCCATTCTTATAACGGTGTCAGACCAACCAAAACTTATTAGTAGAGCGGAGCAGCGGACCGTTGGCCTGATTGATCCACCCAACAGCCCATGGCGTATGTTTTCGAACTCAACTGCATCGCGAAGCTGATATAGCTCTTGCCAAATACCATTGGAATGAAAAAAGAAACTCTATCCTCACCCTTCCAATCCTTAGGTCATGGTGGAAAATGCACCCCGTGCATCTTTGGTTGTGAAGCCACCGCCTAGGGGAGGCGCTAAGGGAAGGGGGTGTGTCTTAGCGTTAATATCGTCCTGCGCAGAGGTGGGAAACCCTTCTGTTTAGAACCAATTGGAAAAAATCCAATCTGACTTCTCAAACGCGAAAGAAGTGAGCCAGGTGAGAGGACCCACACTTTCCCGCATTCCTCTCCCCACGAGCAGAACACAGAGATCACAGCACGTGGGCCTCGTATAACGAACGATTGACTTTCGATCTTACTTTCAAGGAGTAGAGTCGCTGCCCAACCCTACCTATATAAAAGAAAAAGAATCGATCACTAGGGGCCAGAGGCATCTACCTTCGTTCCAGTATCACGATCATGCGTCCCATTTATCCCATATTTTATTAAAGCTTTCAATAAAGCCTTTAGCCTGTGGGAAGCAGCAACCGGTCTGTTGGAAAGTTCCTGCATAGTTGGTCGGATCCTCAAAAACGCTTTCTGGGGGAACGCGCTATTCAAGTTGAGTTTCCTTATTGTCCCTCCAAGGACATCCCTTTCTAATTCCTATTTCCAAAGGAAGAAACAAGGTCGAAAGCTCTCTTCGAGAGCCTCTTTTTGTTGGGCTCGGTGGCCCCAATCCAAGGGACTAAGATCAGACCCCAATAGCCTGGTTCAGCAGAGGAATGGCTTGGGGGAAGCATCAGGATTTCCTGGATCCATTTCAGATATCAGGCCACCAAAACAACTCGCTCCGGTGACATAGGCACTACCTCATTTGGCGGCTGGAAATAATAAACGTCCAATAAAACAATCATTGCTGTGTTTCGCGTTATAGGTGAAGTAAAAGGAAAAAGAAAGGATCTCTACGCCTCCTTATAGCCACAGTATATCCCAGACCAAAACCTACATTCAACAAAGATGTTGAGTAGCAAATTGAAAAAAAAAAATTGAGATTCTATTGGTTTTTTTTTACGTTTAGGTGATGTTTTGGGATTCGTATAGTTCTATTATTATAATAATTGGGATCATAGAGAAAAGAAAAATGACAAAACAAAAAGGACAAAGGAAAAAAAAAAAGATCGAACTCACTCATTTTCAGAAGATTACTTAGCTCGTCCTGCTCGCGGGAGTAGCGTTGCTACCAATAAAAGAAAGCGTTACGGATGGAATCCTTGATTAGCCTTCTTTATTAAGGGCCTTTAAAGACCGGCCATTATCGGACGTCTTATGCTTTTTTTTCACGGGGGCTGGATATAGGAAGGAAAGCAGGCTTGACAGGCACGAGTCTCATTGTAGGACTTTGTGGAGGGGCCCGTGCATGGTAGGCTTGGGTTCTTTCTAACTGCGGTCACTTTACGACTCAGTACAGGAGTAGAGTCCATTGGCATTGGCTTGGCCATTTGTAAGTGGGCAGTCTTTGGAGGGCCTGGAGATTCAATTAAGAAGAATAAGTATCTAATAACTCGACTGTGGTGGGACTGTTGGTGGCATCACGCTATCGTAGATTAGGGATGATAATCAATATATCGGAAAGACGCTAGGCAAACAGGTTAGTAAGAATAGGAATGTTAGATTTCCGTATCGGAGAATAAGTGAGTCGGGATGAGGAATTGTTTCTATGCTTTTCTCAGTAATGGGGTTAAGAGTTACAGCTATCGCGCCTAAGGCGAAAGGCTCTGTTGGCTCGATAGGTGGGCAGGGCTCAGAACCAAGAGGATAAAGACAAGGGGGAAGTTTAGTTATTTAAGTTCCTTATTAAGGTAAGGATAAGAAAAGAGAGGAAGGGGAAATATATATATATTAAACAGTTATTTAGTTAGACTTAGCTAGTTGAACAATAGACTAAAGATAAGTGAAAGAAGTAAGTAGAATAAAGACATTCATCTGAAAAAAGCTTTTTGCTTTATTTAAATTCTCGAACTAAGAAAGAGAAGCCCTTTAAGCAGGCTTCCAGGTTCGCAACTATCCTCGTCCTAACTTCCAGCGGAAAGCCAGATAGAACTTTGCCTAGAAGCAAAAAAACCCGAGCTGACTTTCTTTACTGAAGCGCAGAGGCATATAATAGCGCCTACTTGACAAGCAGGTGAGCCAGCGAATAAAGACAGACTTCCACCCGGGCGGAAAGTTCTGTTCTCTTATGAGAAAGGAAGATAGATCAAATGTTGAAAGAACTTTATTTAACTAAGCTTTCTTACTTTCAACTTTCAAGTACAGGTCTCTCCTTATCTATAATCCTAGGACGCTGTTGGTGACTTTATGTTGTACGTGGGGAAGGACAGTGGAAGAGAGAAAGAAAGTAGCTGCGGATTGCTTTGACAAAAATCAGTTGAAATCATCAGGTGGGATAAAAAAAAGGAAAGAGTGTACCTGCGCCGTCCCGATGATCGGGATGCTGCATCTTCCAGTTCAGGGGCGTGATGAGGTTCGAGGTCGTCACCATTTTCTAGTAGTAGTAGTTCGAGATTGAGGGACGTTTTATCTGCTTGCCCTTCACCACACCATTCTATTAGTTAGGTAGGTGGGTGTTGTTATTTATTGATCCCCAAATTTTCGACGCGGGTAGAGCACCGTTTGTGGGTGCTGCGCTTCTTTTGGGGAGAAAAATTTCCCATTCTTCTCGAAATTGAAAAAAAAAATAGGGTCCAGACCCACAAATGAATAGGAAGCGAGGCGAGGGTCCTTCATAAAAGGGGGGAAAAAGAGGGGTGGATTTGTGCTGGGGGGGCCGGGGGCCCTTGCGCAGCTTTGAAGGAGGAGAATGACTTTTCTTTGAAATTCTCTCCAACCCTTTCTAGCATCTTCGACGTGGGCGAGGAGAAGGAGAGAACTCAATATGATATTTGACATTGGTTTTACAACGAAACTAAGCACTTTTGTCTTTCTCATCGGAAGGCTCAAGTCCCACCACCCTGACTTCATGATGGGAACAACCTCCGCACTCCGGCGCTCCACTGAAACAACAGTTCTCCGCCTTACTATATTTGAATAGTGGTCGATCCTTCGGGAGTTACCTTCGTAACAAAATACAGGGTATGTTCACGCGGCTTGGAGAGGATTCAAACCCCCGGTATTTCAAAAAATACTTGGTTTTTTCAAAGACCGACTCTTTCAACCCGCTCAGGGACAACCACACCTTCGCGCTTGCCGCCCTAATCATCCGCCGCGCTGGCAGGTAGGGGCATTATATGTGATTCGCTACGCTTGCCTGCGACTATCGGCTGATTCTATTCTGTGGTTAGGCAAAAACTCTTTTCCGAGGTAGTACGAATCGCTACGCTGAGCCTCTTTCTATATGAAAATAAGCATCTGGTTGCTGCGCTCCCTGCGGGGGTAATAGCAAGAGAGTGAATAAACGGAATGATCCTCTAACTCAAAAGTGATTCTGAGTCCGACTAAGGCGAATGAGTTAAAGGCGTTGCAAGAGAAGCGATGTTACGACTCGCGAACGATCAGCAAGTGAAGGACCGATCCTTTTGCGCCAATACTGTTGCGAGACTGGTACTTGGCGGCTCACGAGCAACATATAGACTAAGGTTGCCCATCACCCCCTCGCTCTTTTTTGAAGGCCCTTTCAATTCTCTTTCTAGTATGCTTCCTCCATAAGAACACTGAACGCCCAGCTTCGCAGAGCAGCTCTCTCCCCAGCCCACAGCATAGTGTGGAATCTGGATCTTTCATCGTAGACCATTTCTTTAGATAGAAGGGTGTCGACTCTATGGGAATCAGGTCATAACCCCTAAGGACTTCTACTAGGAGACTAATATGGAGAGAAAGCTCCTATTTCAGAGATTGGACTCTCTACTGGATTAGCTCCTACTAGTAAGAAGCGTTCCCGACCAGGTTTCCCTGATCCACGTGTTCCTAGTCGTGGATGAATAAGAAGCGCGCCCGGTAGACTTCAAGGCTCTTGCTCTGCCATCATCGACGTCTTGGGCGGTCGTAGAAAGATACGAACGCATACTCTTTAAAGGGTTGGTGTGGCATTATATGTTGAAAAATGAAAAGCGGCTGTCCTCATAATAAAAACAGCAATCCCTCCTTCGTTACATACTTTTAAGAATCTCTTCGGTCTACCTCAATACAAGGGACAAGCGAAAGGAAAAGGATTAAAAAATAAAATACGGGCTATCGCCCTATCTAGCAGCCTTCCCCTTCCTCTACGAAGTGGAAGGTAATCTTTAAAATCTATCAGTTCCTGTGTCTGCGCTATCGCCTTATTCTTTCAATTTCCTATCCTTTCTAGATGAGGGGAGGCCTTAGCAGTAGACTTCCAACACTTGGATTGACTCCTCAAGTTGCCAGATATGAAGTTTTCTGAATGCATACGGACTCTTTACTACTTAAAGTTCACTTTTGGCTTACCAAAAAAGTTGACTGAAGGAACTGACCTAAGCATAGCTCTCTCTCTCAAATACAAATGTCAAGAAAGGGATTCCTTGGATAAGTGGAAAAATGCTCAAAAAATCCTTTCCTTTCATTTCTCTTTGAAGGCCTTTGTCCTACTTATAGTATCAGTCCTCCAGCCTATACTTGTGTTTTTATTAACCAAGAACACATGCACTTTGTTGGCACTCAAAAAAAAGGTTATTCAATCCACTAGTGCAACTAAAGGTGCGCAGCCTCTTCTGAACGGAAAAGAAGAGCTCATACCCATGCGTGTGAACAGCTCTCCTCAAAATTAAGGCGCACCTACTCTTACTTAGAAGTCTTAGCTCGCTAGGTTCCAGTTTCAGATCTCTAACTTAAACTAATTAATAGGCCAGGTCGCCGGAAGAAGAGAGATATTCAGAAAACCCGATTTCCTGTCTTAAGAACCTGACTCAAAAGAGAAAAGAAGACCGGACTAAAAGAGATCTCACTTTCGACGATTGAACTTGACTTTTATATCCAGATTGGAACTGTGACTTAAACGTCTTTGGATCCTGCTTAGGGCCGGCTTTCACTTTCATATCAGGAACGTCGACTTGCACTTGCCAATATAGAATTTGACTTTCCGGAATCCTTGCTCCTGGCTTTATTCCATAGGCCAACCTCATAAGATAAGACGTTCAACTCCCTAAAACACGTGTAATTGAGAGAGTCATCATATCAGTGCCTTGGGGAAATGCCTACCTTCAGGAGAAGATTACCGAATGAGTTTCAAACCTGTCCTCTTCGCTTCCCAAGATATTTAGGGAAAGGGGCGTTCAGCCACGTGAATCTAAGGAAAAGGGGCCTTGTCGGCCCCAGCCGCTTGCTGAAGACGAGGCAATAATGATCCGTCAATTAAAAGGTCATCGCCTTGGAATTAGTTGAAGGTAGGTGTTCGGCATTCCCTTGCTTGCGAAATTCTTTAGTAGGGCGGACGGTGCGGTGCCATTCCTGCACATTTAGCGTTGCCCCAGAACTTAACTCTTTCAACAACTTGTATATTTCTAAGAGTCAGGAATGCCCATTTCCCTGTACTCCAAAAGTGGGTAATCCACCGATTTCACGGAGTGACTTTTTCTTACCCTGCGATGGAGGAGTGCCTATTATCTAAAGGGTTGGTGTGGCAGACTCCCCCTGTTTGCCGATTGAGGAAAGCCTTATATGGCTTCAAACAAGGTGAGATGAGAATGGCCCTTCATTATTATTAGCAAGCGCGATAGATGCAATCAAAAACAGCGTACGAGCAAGAAAGAAAGGGGATGCGCTAAGGCGAACGGCCGTTCGCGCAGCAGCTTGCGGGCCTGGCTTCTGGCTTTCGAGCCGGAGCTTGCCTGGGTATGAAGTGGCTGTGAAGGTTAAAAAGACTTCGTGTTAAGCAAGCACGAGTGTCAAGACAAAAAAGCAAGAATAGGTTTTCGTTCGATACGCGGAACAATCGTAATTTCACTGATGTGGACCGGCTGGCTTCATAAGCCCTTTGGGCAGCAGCTACTATTGGGATCAATTCGAGATCAATTCGACAATGAAACTCTTTAAGCAATGATCTTATCTATGTCATTTCTCTTGATGCGATACAAAAGACGACTTTCGAGAGTCACTTAGCCCCTTGACCTCTTTTCTCAAAAAAGACGCTGTGCGGGCAAGTCGATCAAGGTCAGAGCGGGGAGGGAATGTTTATTTACAGTTGTTGTAGTACGACTTTTCATTTCCTATTCGGTCTTTCAATAAGTAGTTAGCTGCGGGCGTAGTCATACTTAACATTGATTGAAGCAGCTGTTGGAGAGAAGGCACCAGTCAGACTTGCAAGCACCGGGTAGTATGCAGCGGCAGTTTTCAATCATACAATGTTCTTAGTCTGACTTTTAGCGGTAGTCAGCTGTCCTCGTTCTCCTCTTTGAATTGCCCTATTGAGTCCAGGGTCGGGTGCTTGCAAAAAGTCGATGTCGACGGTGTCAGTACCAGTAGTTCAAGAGTAAAGGGGGCTCGGACACTAGTTGGCGAGTGGAATGACCAACGGACCTAGTCAGCTCCCGAACCATTTTGCGGTTCTAGAGGACCTGCAACAAGAAGAGGCAAGATGCAGGATATGACACTGCTGAAACCGGCAAGAGATTGCTCAGATGAGGTTGGGGTGTTAACAAAGTCGCACCGAGGAGGGTGGTTACTCACGGAGAGAACTCCGAGGAGAGTGATTGGCTCATAGAAGCGAGGATCTGGCAGAGAGGAGAGAGGTCAACTATGGCGTGAATGAGGGGGACTTGTTCTTGATAAACAAAGGACTTCAAACATCAGGGCATCCAAAAGAGGTGAAACCTGAGAACGAGCAGTAGAGAAGCGTTCAATACTGGTGCTCTGGACCTTAAAGGTGGAGATCATCCACTGGTCGATCACCCTGACATTGAAGAGTGGGCGAACAAGAGCAAAACTATCATAAAGTTGAATTCTAAGAAAGAGGGGGGCCCTTCCCGCGTATGCGCTTTAGTTATTTCTTTCTATTTTTGAATAGCGAGAATCTTTCTAAAAAAATCTCTCTGGCAAAACGCAAGTCGTCGCGTTCAATTCAAGTGGGGGGCTGCACCTTGCTTTTTTCAGGTAGATTTTCTTACGGCCTTTATTTGTAGTGGGGGCATGGTCATAGCCGAAATCGTCGAAGGGATAAAAAAACCAAAATAAATAGAGAAAGAAATGGAACCACGTTTTTTTTTCTTTCTTTCAATCCAAATCAGAGGAGAACCCAAAGAAAGCCTAAAATGAAAGTTAGATAATACAGGTTAGTAGAACTAGCACTAGGGACTTTCTTCCCCCTTTCGTTTCTTTTGACTTTTTTCTCTCCTTTTGTTGTGCTTCCACCCGGCTTTTCATTTGTTTTATAGAGACGAGGAAGGAAATTGCTATATAATAATAAATGTAGCAAGGTGGGGGGAGGGTTACTTTCCCTGGCAACGGAAAGAAAAAGCCAGGGATGGGGGGGGGGGGGGGGGGGGATGGGGGACACCGGCTTTCCAAAAGACGAGTAAGGGGACGGGGACGAGCATCCGAGGGCGACTGAAAAGGAGGCTCGACCTACAAGGAGAGGGAGGCTCTCGAAACCAAACGAGAAGAAAGAACATGGGAATTATCACCATTCATATGAGTGCTTTTGTTTTGTCTCTTCGAGACAACAAAACAAAAGGACAGCCCTCTCTTATCCTTTTTCGGGGTCTCGGTTTTAGCATTCATATATCGCTGAAGCATTTTTTTTTTAGAAAGTCCGTATAACTTCAAAAGAATCATTCTTTAGGAATAAAAGTACCATTCAAACTGAAGGGTGCATGCCTCTTTGAGTGAAGAAGAGAGGGGCTTTGTATAGACACTCTTGAGCCATGTCGTCGCCCTAGGGCTTACCATTCTTCATTTCATTCTGTTGATCGGCTCTAGCTCCAAAAGAACATTATACATGGAGCGATGTCGACTTACGTATACGCTTGTTGACGAAAAGAATCAGGTATACCATGCCACGTATCATCCACTCGGCTCAAGCCGAGGAGAGATAAAGAAAAATCAAAGATATGGTGATCGTGCCGTAAGACCTTGTTCCTTTCTACTTGACGTTCTTTATTTTCCTCGGTTTTTACCCCACGGAGCGGTAGCTTGCTTACTTAGCGCTTGCGCTAAGGATCTAATCAGGGTCAAACTTGGATTTGAAAAAAAAACCTTTCCCTTATTAGCCGAGTACAAGTGTACTCTTTTTTCTTTAGTAAAGGCGGATTAAGCCAAAAAATCATTATTTTTTTCGAACAGTCTCAACGTCCTCGTTGAGAGTGGCTCTGCGAGACGTCTAGTAGTTTCTGACTTGGTCTTCGAATCCTAAGTCTCAGCCCCTTCACGGATTTCCTCGCTCTCAGGTTGGCCTTTCTACTTGACTAAGTAGTATTCCCACTCGTTGCAGTGGTGTATGGGCTAGCCACATGGTGAGGTAAGCTTATGATAACTCATTCTGCTTAGTAGGTTTATCTACACATTATGGGTGGGGCCCCTCGTGGGCCGTTCCTCTCTGGGGGCGGGTCTGGTCTAATCGAAGTCAATGAGCTCACATGGAAACGGGGTTCGTTTTCACCGAGCTGGTTCGCTTGAGTCTATAGGATACACTTTCCTGATCGCTTTTCTACAAGGTATACTTTCGACCGGGCCAAATTCTTTTAGGTGTTTAAGTAGGTTTGGGCTAAGGTCGTTTTGCGCTTCCTGCCACCCTCTTGGCCAAAGTAGGCGATGGGCAAGCCCCTCTGTCGCATGGTGTGGGGAGTCCAGAGGCTGTTAACCCGTGGCCAACCGAAGGGGATTGAAGTTCGATTGCACAGCTTTTGGTTGTTAAGTTATAGTAGGAACTGAGGAAAAATCCAACGCTACAGTCCTTCGGGTTTGCATAAAGGGCTAAGTAGCCCTCTCGGGAGTACAATGTATTCTCGCTGTATGAGCTTTCAAAAGACCTTTGCGTTTTCCTTTTACGCCCTCCCCCCCAAGCTGCGTTGATACCGACCTACGGCATCTGATCGTCTTCTAACATTACGGACATTTCAGGTTTTCATAAATTTCACATAAGATAAAAGCTCTTTTCATCATCAGAAACAACCAGATTTCCGACCTCTTGCATTGCATTACCATAACGAAAAGAAAAAAGACTGAAAAAAAAACAGATTGCGTTTGTGACTCGGGATGAACCTTTATCGGTGGAGGAAAGGAATAGCGGTTGATTCCTATAGAGCATCCAGGAAAAAGCAGATTCAATCGGACGACGAATTCTTACGTGATCCAGGAAAATAAGGTCCGCTCCACGAATTTCATCTATAGTCAACTCTTATATCAGAATAAGCTTATATGGTCATGGTCAATCAGGTCCATCTGATTGATTTCTCATGTTTTGGATCTGATTGTTAAACCAATGGAGAAGTAGGAAGACTTTGGCGATTTCTAATAGAAGGGGGGGGTATCTAGAAGATTCTATGTCCTAGGCGGACAGGAAAAGATGAATAAGAAAGTGAGAAAGAGTATACTCTGTAGTGAGATAGCAGTTCTCTAATCGACTACTATTTGATATGAACATTCCACTTTAAAATGAAAAAACGGACCTCTCCAGGCGTGTTACCTAGTGTTTTGCATAAGATAATAATTATTATATTAATGATTAATAATAATAATAAAGTATATCATTCGTCTCTATCTACAACACAGCGAAACTAATGTTTCGATCTTAAATTGATTTTAGGTTGTACACCTTCAATTTTCCTGGGATTGTAGTTCCAATCAGTCCGTAGCACCGCCCTGTTCAAGGCCGAAGCTGGGGTTCGAGCCCCGTTCAGTCCGATGGATTCAATAAATATATGCATCTCTCATTTTCTGTGAAAAAGGGGCAGGGAGAATAATTTCTTCCCACACGGGAGGATCTTTTTTTTTTTTATTTTTTGTTTCGCAATTTCTCATCAAAGGAGCTGAAAGCCACTTGACTGTAAGGAAAGGGGATTTTTTCATTACTTCAACTAGTACCGATTGATGGGAGAGAGACATATGTGGATTAAGAAGGGGGTATCTAGAATATCTATGTCCCAGGACGGACATAAAAGATGAATAATGAAAGATGAGGAAGAGTATACTCTGTAGTGAGATAGCAGTTCTCCTAATCGACTACTTATTATGATAATGAACATTCCACTTAAAAACGAAAAAACGACTCTCCAGGCGGTTACCTTTTTTTTTTTTTTCATAATATAATATAATAATTATATATAATTATCTAATAATAATAATAAAGTATATCATTCGTCTCTCTCTTACAACACAGCGAAACTAAATGGTTCGAATCTAAATTGATTTTAGGCTGTACACCTAATTTTCCTGGGATTGTAGTTCAATCAGTCAGAGACCGCCCTGTCAGGCGGAAGCTGCAGGGTTCGAGCCACGTAGTCCCGACGGATCCAATAAAATATTCATCCTCAATTTTCGTGAAAGGGGGCAGGGAGCATTTTCATTCCCAACGGGGGATCTTTTTTTTTTTTTTTTGTTTCGAATTCTCATTCAAAGGAGCCTGAAGCCCACTGACTTAGGAAAGGGGATTTTTTCATTACTTCAACTAGTACCGATTGATGGGAGAGAGACATATGTGGATTAGTACAATTCATTATTTATTGGCATATTCAGGATTCCAAGAGAGACTGGGTCTGGTTTTTCAACCCGATCCATGTATGTAATGGAATAGAGTACCTTATTTCTTTTTATCGGGAGCACATACACAAATGGAATTCCTTTCTTGTACGATACAAAATGAATTTCACTCAATTACATTACCCTTAGAGAATACTTTTCCAGATTCCACTTTTTCCTTTTCTGGCTCCGATTTTGTGTAACCTCAATTATGAACATTTTGAATTTGAAAAAAGAAAGATATATCTCATTCAAATTTCACACTGAGCTTTTGATATATGCGTCCCAGTACTAATCCAAGGAAGGAGGATATTCAAAAAAAGAAAACGGGAATGCCAAATTGTCTATTTTTCTAGTTAGAATGGATTGGTCGTACCTATCCAATCAATAATTGTTTATGACTGACTCGCTATTCACTCGGTTTTTGGGTCATAATCATTATGTAGGAGAGATGGCCGAGTGGGTAAGGGTAGCATTGGAATTGATATGTAGCTTTTGTTTTACCGAGGGTTCGAATCCTCTCTTTCGCACTACCTAATTCACTAATGTTAATGACCGAAATGTATCGATAGCAGTGGAAAAAATGATTCAACAGTTAGACTTCTTTGAGATTATATTCCTATTCTAATTGCCTGTTTTGGAAAATATGGAAAGAGTGGCCAAGGACTCAAAATATCCCATGCGGAGGGTGTTTGACATTCCACAGCTTCGGCAAGATCGCTTAGGACCCATCCTCTTCGGGAAAGAGCACTCGTCAGTGAGCTATTAACGCACTATTTATTTCAAGAGTGGCTGCTTCTAGTCAAACCCCCTGGCTTTGTTCTCTGCAACCCTACCTCCTTTATCATCTGAGCGGTCATTTAGGGCATTTAGATGGTGATCCGGGCTCTTTCCCTCTCGCGATTAAGCCTTATCCCCCATCGTCTCTCACAGCCGACCTGGCCCCCCTGTTATTGTGAGGTCATATCTATATTCAGAGTCTTGCCTCGATTGGGTTACCGCTCTCGCGGCCCGACCGAAACCGTGCTTTACACCTAGAGTCCAGTTCAACTGCGCGGCCTCAACGCATTTTCCGGGGAGAAACCAGCCTAGCTCTGGGGTGGAGTGCATTTCACCCAACCACAACTCCACCCGCTGATTCTCAATATCCGGTCGGTCGGACCTCCAATTGTTTCACCCAAAGCTTCATCCTGGTCATGGATAGACACCAGGTTCGGGGCCATAAGCAATGACAATTGCCCTATGAAAGACTCGCTTTCGCTACGGTCTGGTGGGTTCCCTTAACCAGCCACTGCGATGAGTCGCCGACTCATTCTTCAAGGCACGCGGTCAGAGCCTTGGCTCCTCCCACTGATTGGGAGCTTACGCTTTCATATTCTATTCACCCGGGGTGTTCTTTACCCTCACGGTATACATTCGCTTATGCGTCACCCAGGAGTATTTAGCCTTGCAGGTGGTCCTTGCTAATTCACAAGGGATTCCACGTGCTCCATGCTACTCGGGTAAGAGCCTAAGCTGTGATGCTTTAGGCTACTGGACTTTCGCCATTCTAGGGTTGCAGAATTGGGCTGCTTCGCCTAGCTACCACGACGCTTGTATTGCTCTCCCACAACCCGTTTTCACGTTTAGCAGCTCCCATTTCGCCCGCCGCTACTAACGGGAATCGACTTTTGTTCTTTTCTCTGGCTACTAAGATCTTTTAGTTCGCTGGTTCTCCTCTTGCCTGCCCATGGATTCAGAAGCAGTTCGAAGAAGGTTGCTCCAGAGTGCCCCCTGGGCATGCAATCCAGAAGAACTGGAAATGAAGCTCGAAAATGAAAGGTCAAAGGAATGGATCAAAGCTCGAGTATGGTACGAGATACACTCCGTACCTTCAAGGAAGTTTAAAACAATGATAAGCCCGCTATTTATTTGCATAGTTGAAAGTCCAACGGAAGAGATGGGCTGGTGCAAACAAGAAATCAACAGGAGAGGAGATAGATAGAAAGCCTTAAAGGCCTGGCCGATTTCAATTCCAATAATGGTACGATGCTTTAGGGCCGGGGAGATCCTCTTTATGAGATAAGATTAAAAAGATGGGATTACTTTTCGAATCTGACCATCATAGGAAAACACGGATGAAAGAACACTTGAAGATTTATCACGAATCAGCCAATCTCTGAGGTGAGGGTGCGACGGTCAGTCTAGAGATTAAAAGGAAACTGAAAAAGGATACTTTATCGAATATGCCAGGCCCGCGTCTTCCATCAGTCTAGAGAATACGGGTCTCTCAAGGGGTCGGGAACACTGTTAGCTGGATTCCAAATCAAAGAATGCAGACATGGGAACTGAATAGATAGCTTGGGGCACGGGAGCTTCCCTTAAGAGAATCGTTCATTCATATGGCAGGAGAAGGAGAGGGAGAATCAACATCTTTAGCGTAGGGAACTTTTTCTCATATTCTACAAGTTCTAATCGCCTCTAAGTCTAATAGCGTTCTGTTAGATAGGAACGGATTTGATAAATACTGAGAACTCTCGGATAGAGTATTAGAACGGAAAGATCCATTAGATAATGAACTATTGGTTCTAAGCCATCTCTGACGATTAATCAACAATTTGAAGTGCCTTTCTTGCGTATTCTTGATAAACCAGCGTTTATATATAGATGTAGGAGGATCCATTTGGGAAGTAAGAAGCCCCTTTGACATATCTTCATCTGCAAATAATTCTCGATAGTCAGAAAACACAGAGACAGGGGGCTGATCTTTGAATAGGAAAA